>JADRCD010160374.1:0-68516 GCA_019843815.1 Montemys delectorum | reverse complement strand
TCTCTCTCTCTCTCTCTCTCTCTCTCTCTCTCTCTCTCTCTCTCTTTCCCCATCTCTTTTTCTCTGTGTGTGTGTGTGTGTGTGTGTGTGTGTTTGTTATGTGTATAGTTTTGTGATCAAGGGATAGTCCTTATTATTTATCTATTTTCATGTCTTTGAACTAGCAAATCAGTCAAAAGGTTTCTTACCATTTCAGTATGATAAAAGAAAAATACGAATCAGAAGAAATAAAAATGGAGACCTTTGTGTTTTCTCCTTTTAAACATAGCAGCCTTTTGGAATCTTGAATGTGCCTTTTTTACTTCACATTTAGTATTTGTGGAGAGATTGTATCTTCCTACTTAAACTGTTAAACTCAATTCTCTTAGTTCTAGAAGCAATCACAACTGTGATAAAATGCCCCCTCCACTACTGTTTGTGTCCTTAACTCTACAAGATAATCAAGGTGTTAGAGAACATTTACTGTAATGTTTCAAAAGCTGGATTTTTACTACACCAGTACAAACGCATGCGTATACAAGATCCTCACTGGTTCCCATAGCAGTACACACAGATGGACTCTGCTTTGTATTAAGTCTGATACTTTTTAGAAGTCTCTTCTATATTTTAAGAGATCTCTCTCCTAAATCTTTCTAAAGCATCATTTTGCTATTCCTGTTTCAAAATTTCAAATAGATTTTAAACCTAAAATGTAATTGGTCTTCCTGTGGAGTTCCTATCCCGTTGGGGCTACAATCCTTCCTATTCTCCCATAAGAGTCCCCAAGCTCCACCCATTGTTTGTCAGTAGGTGTCTGCATGTGTGTGAGTCATTGGTAAGTGGAGTCTCTCAGGGATCAGCCATGCTAGACTGTATAAAAGAATAACAGAGTATCATTAATAGTATCAGCAATTAGTGCTGGCCCATGGTCTCAAGTTGGTCAAGTTATTGATTGGCTGTTCCCTCAGTCTCTGTTCCATCTCCAATTCTTGTAGACAGGATAAGTTTTGGGTCCAAAGTTTTGTGGGTGAGTTGGTTTACCTATCACTTCACCCAGCTTCCTGCCTGGCTGCAGGAAGCAACTTCCCCAGGCTCCATGTCCTCAATGCTGTGAGTCACAGTTAAGGATACTCCCAATTATTCTTGGATGCCGCCCCTGTAGGTCTATAGGTCTTCATATCCTCTTAGAAATGCCTCCTACATTCCCCCATCAGCTCCAGATTTCCATTCATTCTCATGGTCATCTCCCCTGCTCCTCCCCAATACTTGATCACCAATCCCTATACTCCCCTCCCAATCCCTTCTGCCATTCAGTTCCCTCCCCTCCTCTGTCTGCCTTCTATAACCATTCCACTTCCCTTTCCAAGTGAAACTGAAGCATCCTTGCTTGTGCCCCCTGCCTTTCAAGCCTCCTTGGGTCTGTGGAGTATAGCATGGGTATCCTTACTTTAAGACTAATATCTATCCCCTTATAAGTGAATACATATTATGTATGTCCTTTCAGGACTGGGTTACCTCACTCAGGATGTTATTCTCAAGATCCATCTCTTTGTCTGTAAATTTCATGATGTCTTTGTTTTCCGTAGTTGAATAACATTCCATTGTGTAGATGGACCACATTTTCTTTATCCATTCTTCAGTTGAGGTACATCTAGGTTGTCTCCAGTTTCTCACTATTTTGAATAAAGCTGCTATGAACATAGTTGAGCAACTGTCTTTGTGGGATGGTAGAGCATCTTTTGGGTATATGCCCAGTATTAATATAGCTGGGTCTTGAGGTAGAACTATCCCCAGTTTTTGAGAAAACTTAGAGAATTGAATCTCCTAAGGGGATAGCAACTCTACAGGAAGACCAACAGAGTCAACTAACCTGACACTTGGTGCTCTTGGAGACTGAACCACCAACCAACAATCATGCATGGGCTAGACCTAAGTTTACCTGCATATATGTAGCAGATTTGCAGCTTGATCTTCATTTGTGTCCCAAACAACTAGAGTAGGGGCTATCCCAGAAGCTGTTGTTGCCTGTATATGGGATATGTTTTACTAGCTATTCTGCCTTGTCTGGTCCCAGTGGGAGAGAAAGTGGTTAGCCTAACAGACACTTGAGGGTGAGGGGAAACCCAGTTCAGAAGAGAAGGGGAGAAGAGATGGAGGAAGGATTGTAGAAGGGCATGATCCCTGGGTAGGAGGAGTGAAGTAAGTAAATAAATAAGTAAAAAGTAAATTTTAAAAAAAAAGTCAAATATTATTAAGAGGTATTAATTTGAGTGCAAAGGTAATAGATAAAAAAAAAAATAAATATCTTCTGTATAAATTTTATTGACAACATCTTCTAGCTCCTGTAGTGGCTCATGAATAGAACCATTTCTTGTCTTTCAAATTCAGTGCTTAGTGATGTAAATGCTTAAAATAAAACTACATTGAAATCTTGAGTCTAGAGCAGGCAACTTGCCTCTTCCTCTATAGAGAAACGCATTGAAAGGGATCGGTAAAGACAGGTTTGGGGAGGACCATGGGTTCTGGAGCATATGTCCATACTGATGCTGTATATACTATCAAAATGTCCCAAAAGTAGCTTAGACTAATCCATAACTCCCTGTGCAGCCCAGCCTGGGCTCGAACTGCAGCAGCCCCCCCTCCTCTCCATCCTGAGGCAGCAAGGGCTGAGATGATAAGCAAAACCCAGCACACTTGCCTCCAGATGGAGTGGTTCTTCTTGCTGTTATTGTTAGTGACGGTGGGTTTTGTGTTTGTTTGGTTTGATTTTATTTGACTTTTTTTTTTCTCCCTCCACTTCCCAAATCAAATTCCTTTCCAGATACTCACGTGATTTCCAGTCCGTGAACTCTCTGGAGAAGTTACTATCCTTTCAGAAACAGTGTCATCATGGCAGCAGAGCTTGTCAGAGGACTAGTCAGCCTGACCAAAGGTGTTTCTTGGGCTCTGGGCTGGGGGAGCATCTCCGAGAAGAGACAACCCACCCCCCAACCACCACATGGATAGCTTGTCATAATCTCGCTCTTGGGGTTTTAGAATCAGCAAGTTAAGATTCTGAGCTGTATGCTCTACAGCTCTCCCTGGGATCTCGTTTTCAAAAAAAAATGTTCCCCTCCATAGTCTTCCCCGTAGTCTTCATCTTTGTTTGCTTGTTTGTTTTGCATTTTTTTCCCATGCATCTGGGAGAGGAAATGTACCTAACCACACACATGTGTGCAAACACACACAGACACAGCAGATTCATTCACGGGCAGCTGTATATAGAAAACTAATTACAAAGAGAACAGTGCGTTAACATGCACGCTATGGAGCAAAATCCATCCTCTCTGGGATATTTGCTCATTGAGATACAAGGAGTTTATCTTTGGCACAGTGGGTCTCAACTAATTGAGATGTTATTTTTAAAAAGTCGGCTGCAAGGGTTGGGGGAGAGGATGCTGCTGCAAAATTACCAGGTCTCAAGAAAGCATCCTTTAGTGAAACTCCAACCCCCGCCCATTTGCAGATCTAATCAGTAGCAATGCAGGAGGTGGGAGAGGGAACAGAGAAATAAAACATCTCTAAGAGAAAAACAGAGAGCAAGACCCTAATTGAAATGGGAACAATTCTCATTTTAGAAAATGTTTCCTTAACAGATTGCTCTGGCCTCCTGCCTCAAGGTTTCTGATTAAATTAATGATAGGCATTGCTGGTGTTACTGTTTCCAGGGGGAAATTTTCTACAGATCTTCTCTCATCTTTTCTTTCCCAACTCTCAGGTATAACAATCGAATTGCTAATTGAGGGCAGAGCAAGCCAAGGAGATGAACTTAGCATTGCTATGCAAATGCAGACTATCCAGGAAATTAATATTTCATGTGTGCCTACCTCAACAAGTAATGTTCCATTACAGGCTTGGTGTCACTCAGCTGGGTGGCTGGCGCTGCAGCTTGTTGTCCTCGGCAAGGTCTTGAACTTGGCTTTTTTCTTTCATGTTGCCTGCTGTCTTGGGACCAGGCAGCACATCTGACATGCACTCACTTGGCCCTTGCTGTTACCACAGATCTTTACTACTGCAAATAGATGAGCTTGTTATGATCCAGGAGACATTATCAACTTGATTTCCTGTCTACATAGTCAAGCATTAGAAAGAGAAAAGCTGCTAAGTCCTAGATAATAAAGGAGAAATATTTCAATAAAGTTAGCCATAGAATCCACTATAGAGATACAGGGAAGGCTCTTCTTCAAAGCAGTATAATTAGCCGACTGAGACCTTTGGAAAGCACAGCACATTGTCACTTTGGGCGACTAAAATACTGATTTTTAAATTATTCATAACCATTTGTTTGCCAAACATGATTATACTTCACATGCTGCGGGAGACAGTAATAACAATTAACATTTCAGGGTACAGGTATCAGAGTGAAATAAGCTGGGGTTATAATGGTTTTGTTTTAGATCAAAGACCAAATAATGAAGACTAGTTAGAAATATACCAGAAAATTGTGTTTTGTTTTGTTTTGTTCTTTATTTAATCAACCATAGAACCTCAAATAACAGCATATAACTAGATGTACAGGAAGAGATGTTGAGTTTAATCTATTTTTAGTTGAGTTTTTTTTTCTTTTAACTTGTGAAGAAATTGTTATGTCCTAGAAGTAGAGGGTGGATGTGATACACAGGGTGAGAGAGGCACCTTGGGATTTCTTCTCTCTTGAGCTATATGCATGACCTTTGATTCTGATATCATCCCACAAAAATAAGCTGTAAAACTCCCTCTGAAGTTTAAAGCTGGTACTCAAGAATAAAAAGGCTGGAGTCTACCTGGAGTCTGAGAAGTCTATTGAGAAAACTCACCTGGAAGGGAGGGTCACAAACTTGTTTGATGCAGGGTGATTAATGTGGACATGGAGAAAGAGGAGTTTTCAAATGGGAAATCCATGTCTGGTATTGGGAAAGAAAGGGTAGCTTTTACCCCCTATGTGGTATGAAAAGGCTGAGAGAGAGCATTGTAGAGATTAGGGTCTCAGAGCATTGTCCCTGAATGTTATAGCAAGAAGCAGAATGAAATTAATTCCAGGATGCCCTTGACTTCAGGCTTCCTAATTAGGAGAGCTAATCACGTGGCTTTATAGAATTCAATCAAAGCAGCTTTTGTTCCGGAGAATTCTATTTGCTTTTAAAAGAAGTTCTTTTTTGTAAGTGTAACCTGTATTATTTCCATGTCCCCTTTCTGGCCCTTCTTTGAGCCATCTGTACTTTTTCTGTTACCCACTGTGATAGCATACTCTACCACAGATGCTGCCCATGATGAGACAGGAATGCTCCCCCCTTCTGCAGTAAATCCTAAAAAGGAGTCCCGTTTTTAAATTGGACAATTCATGAACTTAGACCAGATTAACACATTAAGGGATTTTTTTTTCTGCATTTTAGAATATATGTCAATAAAACAAAGACTTACAAAGTGTCACTGACATGTTTGTCAATCCCCTCTTAAAAATAAAACTGTTCTTGCTAACAGCTAGAACAAATTAGATTTGTTAAATCTTTAGAGTTATGAAAATATTGATTCTGCTATTTTTTTGTGTCTCTGTTGACACAAATACATATGACATTCTCAATGAAATTGCTTCCAAAGTGGGCCAGGGATCCCCAGAGCCTATATCAGACATCCCAATGAGGAGAGCAATGAAGAATTAGACAGAGAAAACTAAAGATGCTGTCATGGTGCTTGTTAAATGAGTCTTTGTATTTGAGAGACCCTGAAGCAGATCTGTAATACTTTCAGTAAGTCTCATTGTTGATCTGATCATCTCTTTGTCAGATGTATAGAAAGTGTAAACTCATTTGCCAGGCATCCATGAAATCTGATTGCCTGTGTTTATAGTTATGACCCCTTAATGGGAAATAGTGTATCAGCCATGGTAATGCTGTACTGCATTCAAATGGTTATCTATCAGCTCTTGTGAACAAGATACAAGTATCCTGTTTCTATAAAAGCATTTGAGATATTCTAAGCTCATATTTTAGAATATCAGTCAGAGAGGGCAAAGGTCCTCTGTTTAGGGCACTTTCTATTATCCAACAAAGCATCAAAAGTAATTGGAATTGTATAAATATTCAAAGGGAACCAGATTGGGGCACTTTCGCCTGACTTCCTGAGTGCAGAGCTTAGAAGGAAGCACATGGCAAGGGTCTGCAGCCTAGTGGGCTGGAGACTGCATTACTCCAACACTTCGCTCTTATGTATAGTGGCGCTCAATAAATATCCGTTTACTTTAATTGAGTGGGAATAAATAGCATTTACCAGAAACCCTTTGCTGGCAGACAGTTGCATTAGGCTGCTGAGAACTATAGCATATTTTCCCTGGAGGAGAAGGGAGTACAGGCACTTTTAGTAGCTACCTTTGCTCAAAGAGGGCAAGCGAGCTATGATCAAGTGGGATCACAAGGAAAACAGTTTAATCCAAACGAAATGTCCTGTTATTACAAGTAAACTCTAGACATGAAGGAAGACGAAGCACAACACTAGCTCCTGACACTTGTTAAGATACTCTGTGATGACAACTTTCCCATCCTAAGAAACCATTCCTTTTTCCATATAGGCATGTTTAATGACAAGGGTATATTGTCACTTTGATTTTCCTGATATTAAACCACATGAGTTAAAGGTTTTATTTAGAAACTGAATGAAGAAAAACAGTCTGGATATACCCTTTCTCCACCAATCATTTATCACATTTATATTATAATATACAAAGACCTGGATGTGTTCTTTCTCCACCTATGTAAATGCAGAGATTAACCTTGGGGAGCCCTACTCAGGTGTTCTCCAACTGATTTTGTGAGACAGATTGTCTCATTGGCCAAGGGTTGAAAAGTAGTTCAGGCCAACCAGCCAGCTAGTCCCAGCAATCTGCTTGTAGCTACCTTTGCAAAACTGGGATTATAAGGATCTGCTGCCATGCCTGGATTTTTATTTTTCTTTTCTTGCTAAGGATGCTAGGGATTGAACTCAAGTCCACATGCTTATTGTGCTTGTACTTACCAACTGTATTATATTCCTTAGCACAGAAATCTATAGTTTGTACCATCTCAATTCCTATTATCTGACTACGGGAGGGAAATAATGGGATATACAGAATATAAAGAAATCAGATCTTAAGTGGTGGGATGGATCCTTTAGAGAAGAGCCAAAAGCATTGATGCAGAAAGTCAATGCACCATAAAGCCTCAAGGGCCAGAGCAAGCAGAGGTGAGAATCGTAGTTGGGCGAAACCTGCCTTGGCCACTGATTTTAAAAAGAGAAGAGAACTCTAGCATGTTATCATTCTCCTGGAGGAAGTCAGACTTTCTCTTAGTTGCTGCAGAAATTGCTTTTCTCCACAGTGGCTACAATTGTTTGATAACTGCTTTTATATTTTAATATAGATCATTAAGTGTCAGAGAGCTGTGGGTAGTTGATGCTGCTTCCAGAAATGCTAGTGATAATCCATGTTGTTAAAGTCAAAGGCAAACTTAGAGTTGCTAGGAATAAATCCCACCACCTGTGGCATCTCAGTTGAAATGCTCTCTTTCAACTATCTCATGATCTCTGTGATGTTCTTTTTTCATCATTTCTTTCTGAGTTTTGTGAATGTAAAAATCTTAGCCTGAAATACGAGACTGCTCTTAATTTTCCAAAACTTGTCATCAACTCTAAATGAAAACCTCTTGCTCTGATATTCCAATCAGACTTGTTTAGGTTTTGGAATTTCTAATTTCTGAATGGACAGTCCCATATATCAGTATACTAAAGGAGGGTGCTGTAGTTTAGGAAAAAAAATATTTTCTTAAGACAAGAAGACTATGGCTAAAATAAATTGTGGAGCAGAAGGTTGGGTCTTGACAGATGTCAATCAGTCACCTACAGTGCAGACATTCTCCTCTGAGGCAGTCCATTCCATATTAATCCCCTTCTGATTATTTGTTCAAGTTTAACTTTCCATGCCTCCAAAGGAGGAAAATGATAACAGGGTTTCAAACCACTTTGTGAGACCAACAGTGTTCTTTGCTTATTATTAAGTTTGTGTGTGCATGTGTGCGTGTGTGTGTGTGTGTGTGTGTTGTGTTGTTCTTGTTTTTGTTTTGTTTTCCTTTAGAAGGCACAGCCAATAGTGGCTATCCATCTCTTGGGTGGTGGGGGGGAGAGAAAAGGTGCAGAAAAAGAAGCATAGAAAAGCACATTCTCATTGCTTAAACTTTCTGTAAGGAATAACCCCATAGTGAGGACATATGTCCATCTTACCAAAGCTCAGAATGTGGGAATGTTCTGGGAAGGGTGGAGATAGTTCTGGGGTAAATGAAATGAGACCCCAGGTTTACCAAAAGATTGTAGAGCTATTTTGAGAATACAGAGTTAAAAATAAGAACAGATTCATAAAGCATTTAGCTTAATTCATGAATAAATCATCATTATTTGTACTGGGAACATTTGAGTGTCTATCTATAATGGGTTGCAGTGGCTGCCAAGGGAGAACAAAAGTCACAAGGTTCTTTGCACATGCGTTCCCCCCTTGCCTAACTCCCCACTCAGCATCCTTTGCTTTGTGTCTTCTGTCCTCATATGGAATTGTTTTGAATGTGCTAGGTAACAGAGGTAGAGAGAGAAAAGAATCAGTGTCGTCATGACAACACAACACATGACAGCCATATTTCTATTTGTCCCTGCTGAGGTGGCAGAAGCCCGTGTTCCAGCCTGTGTGTCACACTCACCTGCTCAGTTCCCTCGGCTAGCCCCACTGCCTCCTGCTTAGCTTAACTTCATGAATAACCATCAGATGAATGATGAAATCCAACTACGAAATGTTATGTCAATCGCAGAGACTTTATAGGAGGCTAATTAGCTTAGGAAGTTAAAAAAAAACACTTTCCTCCCTTTTTCCTCTTAATTAGTTTTAATCAATCTGAAAAACATCCCAAGGAAATGTATTCAGGGAGAATTACAAAATGGTCATCAAGAGGATGGTACTTCCTGCTCTCTAAATTCGAAAATCTCTATGCAACAAGTAGGAGATGTCAAACACTGGGGTTTACTAATGACAAAGATAACAAAATGTAGGTCAAAGGGCTTCATGTGGTAGGGAGATGCACTTAAAGCAAATGATGAAACTGGATGCACATTCAGTGCTCACAGTGCTATTCATGTCAAAAGATTAACTTTGCACTGTGGCAAAATCTCCATTTGCAAGTCATTTTTCTGATAGAAATGAAACACTTCATACAGCACAGGCCCTCTGAACTGTCTGAAGAATACATGCCAAGGAAAGAAGAAAGAAAAAAAATGGTCACTGAGCTTGGGGTTAACAGTGGGTGAGGGAGCATGGTTTTGCATTACAAGGACTTGGGTGTATAATGCATGATGGCACTTACTCTGAGCCAATTTAAGGGCTCAGTGTGTCATCAGTAACAGTAATGTGCAGAATCTACTCTGCTAGGGTATTCTATGGATGAGTGAATGAGTGAGAGGGTGGGCTTGACACATTAAATTCCTGGTGCAGAAGCCTAAACAATCGTAGTCATTCCTTCTGATATGTGCACTGCATGTTTAGCTTGGGCAGGATCAACACCCTGCTACGTGATGATCCTTTCAAACAACTTCGCACTACACACTCTAGTAAATGGTTACTTGTCTAAGAAGCACAAGCTATCTGAATCTGACAGTTATTTTGTTCAGTTGCTGTGTGACATGCATATGACATGCTGAACATTTTGGTGTTGACGCTATCAAGTTTTGGAAGTAATTGAATTCTTTTTCTTTTTTTCTTTTTCATGTTGGTAAGGGCATTGTCAAATGAACAAGACCGTATCATCTGCTTTGCTACAACTTTCTCAATTTACATTGAATCAAGATGTAACTGTTTTTAAATTTCACACATCCCTCTCTTTCTACTCCCTAGCCAAAAGAAAAATTGTATAGTGCTTGTGTGTGACAGCTAGAGAATTTATCATGCCTGAGACTTCTTCTATCACACTTACTGTTGTTATTCGTTGTTATTATGAGAGGCCACACTGATCCCTGCTTCTGGGGAAAGTTACAGTGTACATCATCGTTGCTTGCACCTTTACTACTGTAAAATACTCATATTTAGCCAGTAATTTTTCTAAATACTTAGTCCACTGCCTGAACAAATACTAATTACCTGGTCTCTGATGGAAAGAAGTCTTATTTATTCATTGTTCTTAGTGTTTATGCATTGTAGGTGAGTGCTTTACCACTGAATTATGTCTCCTGCTCTAAACTTGAGTATGGAGTGCATTAACTACTTTTCTGGCTCTTGTCACAAAACAAAAACAAATAAGCAAACAAACATAAAACCTGACAGGAGACAACTCAAAGAATAGTTTGAGGAGCATGGCTTACAGTTCAAAAGACACAATGCACCCTGGGGACAGAATGGTTGCAAGAATGTGGGGCAGTCTGTCACACAGAGTCAGAAAGAGAACAGGGAGAGATGTTAGTCCTCTTTTCAGTTCTTGTTTTCATGCAATGCAGAACCTTAATCCACTACTACTGCCACTGCATCCAAGCTGTTCAGGACTACTCTGCCAACTTCAGTGGCACATTACTGGAAATACCCACAAGAGATACTCTTGGAATTGTATTCTCATGCTAATACTAAATCAAGTTGAGCTGACAGTCTAGAGCCATACAGTGGTTGTGTCAGGTTTGGTTTGGTTTGGTTTATTGTGCTAAAAATTGAAGCAAAAGATGTGCTATGACCAGCAAGGACTCTCTTTCTCTAAGTAACTTGCTGAAGGTTCTTTCTTATATTGATTTAACCTTTCACACATAAACGTTTTCCTATGATGCCTTTCCCTCACTTCTTTTTCCAGTTTTATTGTCACTCTGCATGTCTGTTCTTATGCAACATTATTAGTCTTCATGTTGCATTTGGGATATAGAGACTTTATTATCTCTCACCTGTAATTAGAATTAAGAAGGGGTAACTCTAAAGTATTTTTCAAAACACTTGGAAAATATTTTTATATAGCTGTCTACTGAGAGGCTCTGCCAAAGCCTGAAAAAATAAGAGGTGGATGCTCGCAACCAACCATTGGACTGAGCACAGAGTCCCCAGTAAAGGAGCTAGAGAAAGGACTTAAGGAGCTGAAGGGATTTGCAACCCCATAGGAAGAACAATAATATCAACCAACCAGACCCCCAGCCCAGAGCTCCCAAGAACTAAACCACCAACCAAAGAATACACATGGAGGGACCCATAGGTCCAGCAAACCTATGTAGCAGAGGATGGCCTTGTCGGACATCAGTGGGAGGAGAGGCCCTTGGTCCTGTGAAGGCTCAGTGCTCCAGTGTAGGGGAATGCCAGGGTGGGTAGATGGGAATGGGTGGGTGGGGGAGCACCCTCATAGGAGCAGGGGCAGGATGGATGGGTTAGGGAGTTTCTGTAGGGGAAATGGGGAAAGGGGACAACATTTGAAATGTAAATAAAGAAAATTACCAATTAAAGAAAAAAAATTTTAAAAAGGTAGAATACAAGTGGAGATACACAAGTGTTGACCTTTTATCACATACACTTCAAAAGGCAGCAGTAAATGTGACCAACATGTAGGTTTTTGCCCATCAACCATGTTTTAGAAGTAAGTGTTGTATGTTTAATTTTATTTTTAAAATAAAGTTGCCTGAATGAGTGTAAGCCATCAAGCTTATGTTAGAGTTCAACTGATATTACAAATATTAGCCGAGAACTAAAATAAAAGAATAAATAGAAATTCACTATCCAAAGATTAGTGTATTAAGTCTAGTTTACACCCACTTGGTTGATTTCCTGGCTAGCTTGGCTTTCAAAGACACAGGGGCTCAGGGAGGATATAGCTATCATTTGTGTTCTCAGCGTCTTCCTCCAAGGTTAGATTTTAAAAGGTCCAGTTCAGGTCAGGAAGCTATAAATTTTGCTTACTCTGTCACTGAGTAATTCGAATGTCATCATTATCATATATTTTGGAATTTTGAAGATCAAGACATGACTAATGTTAAAATGGTCAGTGGCAATTACAGGAAGACTTTATTCAGAGCTGTGATAAGACTTTAAGGAAGCAGGTCAGTAAGCTCTTTCTTGCAGCAAGGAAAAGATTGGGGTCCACTGCAACCCAGCATGGAAATGTGGGCATTTACAGGAGGGTTCCCTATGAGGGTAGTGGGTGGAAAATTACTAAAACTATTAAGAGGAACCCCCCAGACATAAACAGGATTCTAGGTAAACAAAGCCAGCGGAGTTCTTGCTGCAGAGAGAGGATGAGAAGACACTGCTTAGAGTGTGGGCAAGGAGAACTCTGCTCAGATGACATGCATATCTAGAAAAATCAGGTAGTGAGGGTAAGGGATTCTACCTAACCTGACTCAGCAGGCTTCTATGCTAAGACTAGATTTCATGGGGAAGTGCACAGGTGGGGCTAACAGAAGATTTCTGAGGCATGACTAATGTTTGGCTCAGCAAAGAGTCTTTGTCAATAAAGAAAATAGGGCATGCAAAAATGTAGACTTAATGGCACCAAAAATTAGCAGCTACTAAAATCTCCAAGAGGCTCATATTTTTTAAAATTACTTGTTTAGTTTTGTAGTCACAGCTGTGGCACCCTTTTGAAAGAGTTAAATGGACCTGTGACAGCTCAGGTAAATCCTCTGTGGCCTAGGCTCGGGCAGATTCAGCATCAAGGGGGAGGCTTAAGGTTATATGAATTTAATATGATGAGTAAATATTACTGTACTGAAGATTTGGACTTTATCTTATTTCCCACTTGTAAAAGAAAGGTCACAATAATCTCCAAAATTCTTTTCTTTATCTTTCCAGCATAATCATCTGGATCATTTTCTCTCCTTCACTGCACTGTATAACCTTCTTGAAAATGTGTTTAAGTTCAAAGACGTTTTATTGAACCTGAATAAATTACCTCAAACTCCTGTTATGGATTTCTGCCTGCTCCATTTGCATCATGTGGATGAAGTTATAGGAATTAATATTCTCATATGGAAGGGAATTAACTATATCTTTGGCAGGTACACTTGATTAGGATATAACATAATGGTTGGAGGAATCTGACATTCTGAAGTGTTTATATGCACATAGCCACACAGGAATAAGCTGTATATTCGTGTTAAATAAGAAGGCTTGGGCTTTAAGTATTTTAGATGCTGGGCAATTTCTTTATATTCTGTATTTGCCATATCATCTGCTAATAAAATCAGGTAAGACCAAAAATACTCAAATAATATTCTCTAGCAGAATACACATCACACAGTCATTTAAGAGCCATTAAGTTCCCTGCTTACCCTGTCTTAGAAACCAGTAGGCAGCAAAGCAGGAGAATACAGCATAAAAGCTGTTGTGGGCCTAGTAGACTGTTGAAAGTGTGCCAGCTGTTTTGTTAATGTGATCCCCCAACTTCCTTGATCATATCTGTGTTATTAAGTTAAAGTTTCTTTGTCTCTCGGTCCACTACTGGGGATTTGGGTAGGGAACATAAGATTCCAAAGAACTGATAAAAGAATTACCCCTTGGCCTGGAGACATGGTTCAGCCATTAAGGCTAGGCTCACAACCAAAATTATAAGAATTGCCTCTATATGCATGCATATGTGTGTGTGTGTGTGTGTGTGTGTGTGTGTGTGTGTATCAAAGCCTTTAATCCCTTGATCTCTTGATCTGTTTAGGAAATGAACATGGTATGCTGTTTGGGATGGAATATTAGTCTTATCAAAAGAAAATGCTATTGGTCTAATGGGCTTGGTCTAATATATTTAAAAAAAGAAAAAAAAAGGAAAGAAGCAGAAAATCTTCAGTCTCCATTGGAGTCTTAGTGGAAATTCAGTTACAGTCTTTACTTGATGGTAAGGACTCCTAATTTGAACATTGTACCTCTTGTATTCCAGAAGCCCAGGAATATAAGACACTTATCACCTGTCTACTGTTGGGACAACCGTGGTAGCTACCTATTCCCCAGCTATTATAGAGACCTTCAAGAGAACTCAGTGAAATTACTTTCAATTCTTTGGTAAAAACATGGTTTTTGGTTAATATTACTATGGTTATAAAAGGCACAAAAAAATGAAGTGTGAGACAGTGCTCAGAAATACTTCCCAATCCTTTAGATTTTCATCCCCAGTGCTGAAAAATGAATTTAGTTGATTGTTCTAAATTATCTTTTAAAACGGCAAAAGTAATGAGGACCTCTACACAACTGTGGCATAATCAGAATAACTAGAAGTTAGATCAGATCTGGTTGGTGAGTAGCAATTCTGCACAGAGGTCTTCTGGGGGCATATGCTGGAAGCTGGGTGGCCTGGAGCGGGCAGGCTGAGGAGATGGCAAGGAGTGTAGGTCAATGCTCCCATCTCTGCAGAGAGGCCTGGAAACAGCCTGCTTGGTTTGCAGTTGTGGTGTTCGGAGTGGTATTGAAAGCAGAGTAAGAGAGGTCACTCCAGAAAGCTGCACAAGATATGCCTCAGGATTAGTAAAGCAACCAATAACTCTCAAATGTCAAAGTCATTGCAAGACCCAAAGGCTGGGATACAGCAAGAGCATTCACAGATGCGTTCAGGGTTTTGAGTGTAAGAAGGATGGAAGATGGGTTTACCTGAGGGTCCCAAGGGATGCTTACATTTTTCATTCACCAAGATTTGTCTTATCTGTTAAAGAAGAGCTTTCCTGTTTCCTGGGCATGGGAGGTAAGAGTTAGAGCTGGTGCCAGGGACCATGACAGACAGTGATTGATCACATTTCTATTTCCCTACCTCTTACAGCCCCACTTTCTTGCCATCTTCCTTGCAAACTTATGTTCTCTGTTCTCTCTGGCAAAGATGAGGTCAGAAGCCAGTGATTCACTGTGCTAGCTCTCACTAACAGTATTTATATTGTGATAGTCTTATGAGCTATGACAATTAAATCATTTATGGAATCAGTCATGAATTGTAAATTTTTCAGGTATCCGAAGTTAGAGGGAGAGGTGTATAAATTCTCATTTTTTTGTTAGATCTTTCCAAATTAATACACAATGTATTAATTTATCCAACAATCTTTTGTTACACATCCATTAATATGTGCCTGGCACAATTCTCAGTTCTTCCAAAATGAAGGCCAGTTCCTTCAATGGTGATTACTCTAAAGCACAGGAAAAAGCAAGGTAAGATGAGAGTAATGGGTGAAAAGAAAAGAAAGGCTTGAGGCAACAACAGACCTGCATGTAGAGTACTCCTAGAGAAGAGCTCTTACCCTCTTACTCTTGCCTCTCCCTTTTCTCTTGCCTCCTTGCTCCCCATTCCCTTCTTCCCCTCTCTCCACATGGTCATCACCAGCCTCCACTTATCTACTCCTTCTCTCTGCCTTTCTCTGCTTCTGCTACCCTCTTAACTCCCATGCCTTAAACTCTATTCTATACTACTACTACTACTACTACTACTACTAATAATAATAATAATAATAATAATAATAAGTGATGAATAGAAATCATCACACTGAGAACACTCTTGCAGACCTTAAGCATACCTGTGAAATATTAGCCTCTGAAGAAATGAGTAAGATTTCAAGTAGAACGGTGACATGATAAGAATTTCCTGTTGGGGTGTGGGGGTGGGGACACATTCTATAGCATTGTGGAGAATGGATGGAACCCAGTAAAGACAAGAAGCCAGGGGAGGCTGGAAGGACACTCCTGGAGCAGTTCCCAGGAAATGGTAATGAAGGCAGAAGCTGGATGTTAGCAGGAGGACACCAGTGGGAGGAAAAATAATGACTAGTTCAGGATCCCCTGTTGAAAACCTGTACAAAGCTCCAAGTTAATAAACAACTGTGTTCCCTCAGTTACTGCCTAGCCAACTCCGCAGATTACACAAACAGAGAGAAAAGACTGTGATACAGTTTAATTGTGAATTCTTAGCATGCCTAATTTTCTCCAATGTAGTCCAAGTCCATACTGTGACACATGAATTATTTAAAATGCATACACTTTTCCTGTAGCGCACTGATTTATGGTTCGATACAGCAGAGTCTGATACTAAACATATGTGCACATTAATTTTTGAAAATAGGGAAACGAGAGAATCACCATTTCCTGCAGCAAGTTCTCCCAGAAACCCCAAAAAAGTAATATCACATACCAGAAAGCTCAAGGGAATGGATAAGAGTGAATTTCAAGGAACAGAATTATGGTCACCCAAACAAGATAACTTTCTTACAGTTTTTCCCTCTGTGCTCCTAATCCAATAGACTGAGGGACTGACAGAGGACCCGTTGCACACACCCAAGTTTCTTTTGCCCCCTAGACCCAAATCATAAATCTTGTTTTTCTAATAAAGACATTTAGGGCAGAAAGTTATGATAGTATCGTCAATATCTTAAAGTTAGATGTGCCAAGACATTGGAAGACATCCATCTTCCCTGTCCTCATGATACCCTGTTTTCTCCCATGGGACTGAAGCTTATGTTTTCCTTGAAATTTTCAATAAAAGATAAGAAAATAATTTCTTTTGGATCATCAGCTTCTCCCACTGAACTCCTGCTAGGCATACTGGCAAAGACAATTAAAGCAAGCCCTCACTCAGTTTAGGTGGACATTGTTATTGCTGCATTTGTCCCCTTTCTGACAAATTGCATTATGCTTCTGCCCTCAGAGCCATTAGAAGGTCCAGAGGGAGCAGGTGGTGATGGGGAGGGGCAGATCACACATTTGTCAACCCCGAGGCAAAGCCAGGCAAAGTCTCTAGAACTCCCTTTGATTTTGTATACCGGCTGGAGGGATAGGGGCTGACCCAGGGCGGGATACTTATTTGAGTCCTGTCATTTGCCTCTAAACAGAAGGCTATGGTCTCTAGTGTTCAGAGGGAATGCGATGCCCCAGATCTGCTCAATAATTGCCCTGATTTCTGCCTAAGGCTTGACTTTCTTCTAGCTAAACGTTGTTTCCCCTAACACTCTTCCCCCATTGCTAACAAAGTGGCTCTTTCATTCCACCCTGGGCAATACAGCATCTTTTACTCTCTCTGTGCATGGCCTCTGAGGCTGATTCAGCATCACAGACTTCCTTTGTGGTCATCTCTGTAGTCCTTGCTCTTCTGCCCCCTCCTGTCATGAACATAAAAAATAGTAAGTGATCTGAGTTAATGTTGAAGCATCTGCTCAACTCTAAAGGATGCTTTAGTGAATGCACAAGAGAGAGGAACACAGGTAGTCCTTGGATGAAATCTGTTGGTTTTTCCCTCTGTGTCTCTATCTCTGTCCCTGACTCTGTCTATGTCTCTGTGTCTCTGTCTCTCTGTCTGTCCCTCCCTCTCCCAATTAAATATTCCAATAGGAAGGAACATACAATTGGAATGGTGGAGTGGTGGAGACAGTATAACTCAGTAAAACCAGGATATATATATATATATCCTGGCATATTCTCTATTCTAGAGAATAGAGCCTTGGGTTTGAATAACCCTTTCATATCAGACATTTATATTATTAGTCATAACAGTACCAAAACTGCAACACTTATAAAGTATCAGAGATGTAATTTTATTGTTGAGGTCACCACAACATGAGGAACTGTATTAAAGGTTCTGCAGTATTAGCAAAGTTGAGAACCACTGCTCTAGAGAATCAGTGATGGTATCTGCCACAGAGAGCTAGTAATGCCCACTTAGCAGGTTGGAGTATAGATATAAGAGTGTAATACATAGGGTAGGTACCATAGCAACAGCAACAGTGCATCAAGAATCCCATGACTTTCTATTGTTATTATCATTTTGTCACTTACAGGGCCATCTTATGCTTTTAAGAGAGAAGAGCCTTGAGCTTGAAGATGGGTCCAGAAAGTATCTAGTTGTCATCTCAGCTGGAAGGCTTTTCTTTTTTTGCCAGACAAAATTTAGATGCAGGACATAAACAAAACCACAACCTTGAGTGGTAAGCGAGGGATGAGAAAGGCCAGACCCTGAAAGAAGTCAAATATAAATGGGATATTTGGTGTTATTAGGCACTGTGAAGAACTAAATGAATGGCTTGTGATAGCAAAGAATAGTCAATGGGTGGTCATGCTTCATTATATTTGGCTTACCAAGGACAGTCTTACCAAGACCATGATGTAGTATCACCAAGACTCAAGTATCTAGAATCTCCCTGCAATGTCGGATTGCTGTACTCACTTCCAGGCACTAAGTATTTTTGCTTTTAATTTTCCTTGATTTGAGAATATGCAAAATAAAAGGCATTGTGTATACAATTGGAAACTTTTACAAAAATATGTATTTTGATCATGAGAGAAATATCAACACCCATTTGAAATATAAAATCACAAATATGTGTATGATATATCCTTGTTACTTTTTGGCAGCAGAAAAGCTGAGGTTTCTTTGGAGCTAAAAACTGAGTGGTTGATGACAGGGGTAATTGTTCACACCCATAATTCTTCTCCTAAGGGGGATGGGTCAGGAGGACTGCCATACATTTCAGAATAGCCTGAGCTACATACAAGGTACCTTCAGCAATGTAGGTACCTTTGTTTATAGTAGGACACAAGTGAACGCAGGAGCAAGAGGGTTCTTAGATCTTTAGCCCTATTTGTGGAAAACTTAGCAGAGACAAAGCTGACAATAGTCATGAGTTTGTCATTTGGAATGACAGTAGTAAGTGCTATTAACATCTTAATTAGTGTCGGAGGCTCTACTAATTTGGCAGATAGCAAAGGTATTGTCATGTAGAACTTTGTGAGAATAAAGAAGTTTCATTTACCATGTTAGCTACCCCTCCTGTGTCTGCCTGGATTAGAGCTGTACCACATACCTGTAACATCACCTATGAGCCTGTGTCCCTCAGCGTAAATGTTATGGATGTGAGTCAGTCTGGGGCTCAAAGTGCAAAGTACCCTCAACTGTCTATGCTTCAGGGAGACTCCACTGTGGAGAGAGACCCCAGAAAAGAGGACTATGCTCTTCTCTCGTTTGACAAACTAAGAGAGCACTTTCCTCCTTCTCTCTCTGTTGTAGAGGTCTATGTATCTATTCTCTGCTCTCTTATATATAATATAATCTCAGGAACACATGTACATGATATTTTGATTTCGAACTAGACCAGTGCTCTGAGCATTAATATTTTGTGGTGCAAAATATCCAAACCAGGTTTCTTTTCTTATGAAACCACTCAATGTTCAATTACACTATTTTCAAATAAAATTATCTCTGTTTCTTTTTGGTAACAAGTACCTTTTTATAGAGAAAGGCAGGATCTCTATTGAGAGCTCACATACAGGAGATCAGCAATTCCAAAAGATTCTATGATGTGTCCTATCTTTTAATATCTTCAGTTGAGAGTGGCTGGCCCAGAAGCAAGAGCACTGGTGAAAACAGGTTAAATATATTCATGTGATACAGAGGCTACAGGTGGGAATGTTCAGTATCTCATAGACAGAATTTCAGGATTTCATTCAGTATTCCAGAAACATTTCATTTTATAATATTCCTCAAATCTCCATTAAAACACAGAACAGGGTTGATGAGTAGGAACAGTCTGTGACAAGGAAAGTTTTCTGTGGGACTCTGTATTCATTATTAGATATGTACTTCAAGGTCTTCATAGATAACATTTACACATTTATCATACATGGATTTAATAATAAGTTCGCAATGTAGAGACATTATCTTTCATTTAAAGACTAATTAAATGCATATCAAGTGCAAATTGATTATAACAGAAAAGTGTGACAGTTTTAAAAGTCAAACAATTCCTTACTTGCTATGTTCTAATTCTAGAACCAAACCTTTTTAATGCTCACTCATTTCTTCTGTTTTACCTATTAATCTTTAAATAAGGACTTTCCTTGTTGCTATAAATGTTTTCAATCAACTATAATTAACTTTCAACCATTTCAAATTATAGCTTAGCTTTGTCTTAATCCAGTTTCCTTTCCACATTCATCCCTCCCTGTTCTTCAATATAAGGCAATGGTTTGCCATCAAAATTAGTATTATTTACAAGTTTCTGGTTATTAAACATTACTCACAGGTGAGCCATCTCCTTGATTGAAATTAATTTTTATCCTTATCTCAGTTAATAATTTGACTCTCTGCAGTTGGTTGGTTCTGTTCTCTTCCACTCCAAATGCTTTTGTTGTGGTCTGGGACCCAGTGAGTGGCGAAAGCACCAGCCTCTCTATTCATCTGAGGTAATCCCTTCGGAGACCTCAGCCTTACATTCTACCTCCAGTCTTATTGCCCACAAACTTGTGCTTTTGCTTAGAGGCCTGCCTATTAAAAACACCTCCAGTGTTTTATGACACACTTTGCAATGTTAGTAGAACCCTTTAGTGTCTCCTTCAAAAAGAATGGGTGTAGATGCTTTTCACAAATACCTTTATTCTCTTCATATAGTTTATTTTTGTTGACTTGCATGTGAAATTCTAAAAAGAGCCTTGTTGTCTAAAGCCTTAGCTTTCAGTAGTCACTGTCTAATTTCTATAATTTTACAACTTTCCTGGCTATTGTCAACTCCCCCTTTTCTTTATTTTAGCGTGTTTTAACTCTTCTCTTTCTAGATTGAAATTTGGGCCTTCAGGAAGAAGATATGACCATCAAAGGCTAATCAACAAATAATACAGTTTTTTTTTTTTTAACCTCTTTCACAAATCCTTTGTTTGGATCATTTGATATTATGTGTGTGGCAATTTTAGTCAATTATTAACAACTAAATTAAGGTTTAAGTTTAAAAGGCAAATACCTTTTTAAATAATGAATTTCTGAAAAAAAGATAGTTTAAAATTACCCAGCTTTGAAAATTTCTACATTGCTTTTAGTATACTGTTTCCAAGCTTTAATATTTTAATTTTACATTTATTTCTGATATTTGAGTGAAGTTATAAGTTATTTTCAGAAATTTAAATGGAGAATTAGTGGAGAATAACTGGGCGACCTATGGGACTAATCACAAAAGAAATCAAGGGGTATGACCTTTCTTTGTTATAAAACTTTTTTGCTACATTCTGATATATTTGTACTTTGTGAATCATGTCTCCCTGAGTTGCATCACACATAAACCCTGACTACAATACAGGTGTCAGCTTTCATTTGAGAAAAATGAGTTCAGTGCTATATTAATATAATCAAATAATGACTTTTTAGTTGATGCCAATGACTTTGAAAATCCTGCCACTGTATCTGTGGTTTATGGTACCATCCCCAAGAATTTCATGGTATAAATGGGTACCTTGACAACAGGAAATATCATATCTCCCCAAACTAACATTAAGCAGTTGAAGTATCCCTTATTGGTAAGGACTGAGCAAAGAAAGCAGGGACGCAAGAAGTTACTATTTTTCATAATCTAAATGTATTTAAAATGCAAGGGATGGAGAGTTCAGAAACACTGGAGTCTCAGTACTGCATCCCTGGTCTCTGGAAAGACAAAGAACCTGTGATTTCATGGACATTTTGTATGATTTTGGTAACATTCCAAAGTCAACCATAGATACTTATTTCCATTTCACTTTGAAGCTATAATTTCCTCTAGTGGTAAATACAGCTCAGGAGAACCATAAATAAATTTTAATTTCAAGCAAATATTAAAAAATAACGGTAACAGCAGTGATAAGAAAACCTTCAGATATTAGGAACCTGGTGGAATCCCATGGTGAGGGGGTTGTGGTTATGATGAATCACCTGACTGTAACTTCTCGTTATATCCACTGAGGGACACTGGGTTGATAGAAGAAGAGAGAAACTTGCCAGGGCTGATGCTGCCCTATGAGATCATCATGGCTGCTCACACTCATTTAATAATTGAGGAAAACAGCATCCCAGGAAACATATAAGTCTAACAACATGGTTAAACACTATAGGCCAAGAACTGCTGTGATCATGATCTTCATTTAGAACCTGCAGGGACTGAGTTAAATCATTATAAATTTAAAGTATCATTTTTCTCACTTTATCATGGTTTGGAGGAAGAGACGAGGTAATCATAGATTCCGATATCATTTGTGCACATTACATTGAGAAAATGAAGCAAAGTTCAGCCAGGTGGACACTTGAGTAATCAAGTACATCTTTTTTTGTCAATGAGAGAGGAAAAACAACCCAAATGTTGTCGTTAAAAAATAGAATATACTTTTGGAAGTTATTTCTAAAAGTCTTTACTTCCTTTTATTAGATCTAAGTGATATGTGGGGTATGACCAGACCCTTCCAGAAAATACTCTGAAGATTAGCAGACATTGTAAATTACTTAAGAACTGAACATGGTTACATTATTAATGTCTGTTTTCTCACTGATGGTATAAAAGTGATTCCTAAAGAAAAATGGAAGAGAATGTTTATGTGCCCTTTGCTTCTCCCTCCCCCCACAGCCCTTCAGAGTCTATTGACTCTTCATCAATTTAATTATTGTGTTATAGCTGTCTAATGTACTTGCCACACAGGAGGCTAAGTAGTTTCCTTCCCCAAGGTAGTTTTCTATTGCTGGAAAGCCATCCATCTGTGAGTCATGCTGGCCTCTTTGGAAATATCCTCCCATTGATTTCCCTATGAGAAAGATCTTTAAAGGGTGATTCAAGAAAACAAAACAGACCTACGTTCCTTTCCTTAAATTTAGATTGTGATATTCTTCACATCTTCTGGAACTCATCAAGGCTAAGATATATTTTAACTACCTCATAATATATTTTTAAAGAGGTGGTATCAACCACAAAAAGAGACAGAGAGAGAGAAATCACTAAAAACCTCACATTACCTTTAGGCTCACCAACAAATACTTTAAAGTTATTTTAGATTAGTTTGCCAATTTAGAAAGAATTGAATCAATCTCTTAAGGGTCTCATTACACACTATCATGAAAGAGCACAGATATCCTGTGGGTTTTGAAAGACAGAGAAAGCAAAGATCTTGAAACGAGATATTTAAAACATAATATTAAAAAACACATAAGAAAGCAGAAGACTGGTCAACTAAGAAAGAGATAGACCATCAACCGAGAAGAGGTGATCTGTGAACACACGGGCTAGGCTGAATTATTTTCTTTCCATGATAAAGAATTATGGTTAAAATATCTATACTGTCTCCTGAGGAGGAGCAATATTTTAAAAGTTAGTAGAAATAAAATGAAAAAATTAGTGAGCACTTATTGAGTACTATTGACTTGGTTGCTCAGAAATGTTCAGCAGCGCCCTGCTGTGTGTCAAACGATGGGACTGCTGTTCCACTCCATGTCCACACTGAAGTGATCCCAAAGTTTGAGTCTAGACTCTGAAGCTCAGCTGTGTTCCCACTGACTTATGAAAAGACACACTCAAAATTGCTTTACTGAAATATTTTTTAAGGCAGCTTATTTCCTCAGTAGTTCTCCTCGAGGGAGGTACCGCAGTCGGTATTTTGCACTCTGTGGGTTCTTTATTCTTCCTCCATTCTTCATCCCTTTCCCACCCTTCCACAGGCAAACCGTAGTCAGCTGCTGTAGACAATCTGAAGTAGCCCCATATCACACCTGGGACTGGAACAAAAACGTATTCTTACAATAGTTCTGTTTTATTTAAAGAAACCAGAATTCTCACGACACAGTACAGCTCCCCCAAAGTCTTTACTGTTGAAAACACCATCAACTCAGTAATCTCATTTCAAGGCTGTGTTCAGCTATCCCTTTTCCATATTCTCTCACCCATATACAATCTTCCTGAAAACATTAACATGCATGTGTACATGATGGGTGTTCCCCCAATCCATACACGTAAATATCATAAGACATTTTGCAGAGTTGTTTTTCTCCTCCCATCATTCTGTGGATTCTACAGATCATACTCAGCCTGCATGGCAAGCAACGCCAGCTGAGCTATCTCAGTGGCACTCAGATCTTTTACTCTTTTTTCCTTTTTTTTTTTTTAAATGACTGCCACACTTAGTGTCTTAGAAATTTCCACTTAGAAATAATCGAGTATGCATGATGCTCTGTTTCCCCAAGACTGAAGTAATATTGAAGTCCTCTAGGAGAAGCATCTCATGCTCATTGACTTTAAAACATAATCTAAATATCTTACAGTGCATTTTTTTAAAAAAAAATGTGTTTTTGATATATGACAGAATAAATCACTAAAAGCTCAGACTGCCTTTAGCATCTCAGAACAAAAGTTTTAAGTTATTTTAGGTAGCTCATCAATTTAGAGAGAAAGAAATCAAACTCCTAAGAGAATTCTAAAGAACAACTTGCTGTCAAGGAACTAGAATTTCTAATGGGTATAGAAAATTTACTAAGTGTAGATATTAATTTCAAGGAATGGCAGGGACTAATATATAGAGTAGGGAAGTGCAGAATTCAATAAAGATGTAGAAGTTAGATAGTTGTCTCTGCATGTTAGCAGTGTAATAGTTTTTGGATTTTATATATATATATACTTGAGTATTACGGTAGTCTAAAACCCTTTGGACTATTGTTTATTTATCTCTCTGTTCATATAACCAGAAACAGGAGAAATCATTACCCTGTCATTTAATTCCTCTCAAGACTGACCAGTGCTTTATGAAATAAACAAATGGAGAATCATCATGCTGGTAATATAAATCAAGTCCCAGAGAGAAGCTTGATCACTGAGCCCAGACTTAAACATTGGGCACTTTCATCCATGTTCACACTACTCCTTTTTAAGATAGTACTTCTAGCATGCCAACATCAGGTCCACTGAGAAAAGAAAAACCTTAAAATGCACATCTGATGTATGTTGTGCATGGGGCAATGGCCATTTAAACATCCAAGCTGGTGTAAGGAAGCAAGATATCTTTAGGTGGCTTAATAGAGTCAATTAGAAATCACTCTTTTCAAAATGAAGAGGATATTGGTAGAAATAGATGAAGATAGGATTAGTGGATTATTCAATTAAAAAATGAATAAAAGTAGAATAAAGCAGTACAACTGGGTCATGTACTTTCAAAGACATGGGGAGAAGACCATTTCTTCATTCTCCCCATCAATAACCATAGACCATGTCTTTAAATATGATACCTGTTTCAGAAAGTCCTTAACACACTCTCTGTACCCAATGTATTTTCTGGCTCAACTAATGACAATTATCTTTTGTTTGCCAAGCACGTAAATAATGAATATGTAGACCAATCACATGCTTTCATGCCTTCTTAGGAGAGGTGAATATCAGACCTTTTTTTTTTTTTTTTTTTTTTTTTTTTTCTTCAGTCTATCCAATTATATCTCCTCAGGCTCTTAGTCCATTTGTTCTGCTCTGCACACCTTCAAAGTCTCTGTGTCAGATTCTCTGGAATTGACACTAAAATCATATCATGTAAAGGACATGGACATACACCTATACAGATGCACATACATACACTTCACAAACATACACACCCACGCACGTTTCAACATGTCATCCATACTGTATTATAATATTAAGCTACCCATTTTTCTTACCACTTTCAACTCCTATAGAAATTCACCTTCCCTGTGGTGTCCTATAATACACACAGTAGTCACTCTGTCAACAACCTGAATTTATAAAATTAGAATTGTATTGATTCTTATTGTAATCATATATTAATTGTATCTCAAAGTAGAATGTATTCTTTTCTCTGCCTTCTGGCTCCTTGAATGCTGGGATTAAAGGCATGAGCCACCACACCCAGCCCAAAATAAATGTATTTCTTTCAGTGAGAAGATACCTTTGGAAAAATAAAAGTAAAAAATTTGAAAATGCCTTGCCATCCAGAAACTTGGCTTTTAAAATAACAAAAAATAAAATTAGACTGTGAAGAAAAAGGCATTTCCTGACAACTTGGCTTTGGATGAGATTCAGTTTGGCAGTTGTGTTAGTTTCCCACTGCTGTATGACAGCTACCACAGAATTAGCAGCCGAAAGCAACAGCCATTTGTGCTCTCTCTGGGTGCGTAGAGATGCAGTCCAGGAAGGGCTGACTTGCCTCTAGGCTCAGGTCTCAGCAAGATACACCAGGTGTTGGCTTGAGGTACTTTTTGTACAGAGGGTCTGCCTGGCAATCCACTATTAGGCAGCCTCATATTCTTGTCAGAATTCAGTTCCTTCTGGATGTTGGTCTAAGAATCAACCACCTTTATTATTTTGTTGGGTGTTACATTGTATTGTGTTGTGCTGTGGTATGTTGTATCATGTTTCAGACTGGTCACAAGCTCATGATCCTTCTGGCTCCATCTCCAAAGTGCCAACGTTACAGGTATGTGTCCCACTGAGAAGTAGTGGCAATATCTGTCCTAAGTCCCACAGGCTACTAATTGTGTCATGTCATCTCCTACTCAAATAACACGGCCCATTACCCCTTCATAGCCAACAAAAGAAGTCTGTGGTCAGAGTCTGATAGGATGTAACCTATTCACAGGAAAGGCATGGTATTACCTCTTTGGTTAGTTTTGAGTATGTTGGGTCCTTGTGCGTTCCAGAAGAAGGTTTTGATTACTCATTGCAATCAACCTCAGACATATATACAAGAGCTTTGTGCCCTGTATTCTACATATGTGCACAGATATATAAAAGACTAACTACCCTTGCCGTGTTAGAAATCAAGGGCAATGGCTGAAATATTAACTGGTGCTTTAAAGGATACACATGTCAACATATGCAGAACTGTGCTCATAGTATGGTCCCTATAACTGTGTGGTAAACAATCTAATAACCAACACTAAATTGATTGACTGATAAAATTAAAGTTCCTATTCCTGTATGGAATACAGTACTGAAGAGAACAGTTTTAAGAAAAGGATGATAAGAAAAATCTACTTGAGTAAGATACCAACTAGAAAAAGAAATTCACTGAATTTGGTTTTCTGGGCATTGTTACTTAATGAACTACCTTTTGACCATCCAAGCTATGCCTACTACTTACCTAAGAGGAAGGAGAGAAAGCTGCAAGAGGTGATATACTGAGACCTTAAGACAAGAAAGGCCAAATCCATTGCAGGGAGTGGGAGGCAGCCAGAATAACTAAAGGGCGTAAGTATGGAAAGGAAGATGAGAATGTAGGAAAGCAAGTGCTGCAGGCCACAGGAAGGAGGTGAAATTAATCTGAAGTGCAGTGAGGAATGTTTGAAGGGTTTCAATGAAGAAGAAGGAAAATGACTCAATTTTTAAAAGAAAAACATGTCTTTGGTGTCTTATGTTCCTCATTAACTAGAAAAGATGCTTGCCTGGCTCCCTGAAAATGTACAACACCATGATATTTGGTGGTGGTGTTGACAAGATTTCTCAGGTAGTCTCTAGGGAAGGCTCTGCTCAAATTAAAGTAATTGGTACTTAATCATGTCTGTGATAGTATTTTTAAAACACTGCTTCAGGAATGATATTTCTGGTGTTGTATTTTTTTCTTGTTTTATAATGACTGCATTTTTACTTTAGGGACATAAACATTGTAGGCAACATACTTCTGTTTATATTTGTTATCCCAGTTTCGCCTAAGATATCATGAAATCTCTGTGATATAAATAGCCCTGCTTAAAACTTAAACTGGCCTTATTTTGAAAGATCTCAGAGCAGAGATGTGGAACCCAACATCTGTATTTTTTTCTCTGTTATTCAAGGAAATCATAGAGTACAATAATATTTTCAAATTTCCTCTCAAGTCATGGATAACATTTTCTTTCCTGTGATTTTTATCTAATTAGTTCTAAGACAGCATTTCTATCTGAAGGCTTTTTACAGGAACTCTGTTCCCACACAGAATTCACTGCTGGCAGACAAAGGACATATTACTGAAGGTTTTTTTTTTTTTTTTTTTTTTTTGCTACCAATTAAATAGCAAAAACCATCCCACTGAGAAAGCACAGACTAAACTTTATCTCATTAAGACAAAGTCCAGATGCCTTGTTTACTTGTGGTTAAAAATCAATGCCCCATTGTCTTCTAGAAATATGTAATTGAAGCAGAAACAAGAAACAGGAGGTATGTCTTAATCACTGCGTCAAAACAAATCATTAAAATGCAAGTTTTTTCTTTTTCAAATGGAATTTGTTAGGAAATCAGTAGTGGTTAAGAATGCTACAGATAGTCAATATGGAGAATCCTCTGCTATAGTAGGATTTACCCATAGACAAGTACTTGTATGTAGTAAAATCTCAATTGCTGAATGAGTGAATGTGAATTAATCTATGAGGAGCAATGAGATGGAGGTAAGTATTAGTGAATTAAAGTACATCTCATCTCAATAAACTGATAGATCATTTGCAGTGTCTGGTCACTAGAATGGGGCAAGACTAGGCTCACAATCAAAGGTTAGAGGAGGGACATATTCTTTTGGTTGTAACTTTGGTTCATGGAAAAGGTAAGTTCCAGTTGGCACCAGTAGAGAATACCTTCTCTAATATTCTGAAGAGCCAGTGGTTTGATGACACAGATAAATGGCCTTGATCTTTGTTTCAATTTGCATATGCTGAGTGATACAAATTCCTTCCCTTTGGGATGTCAAGAGGCATGTTTTCTAATGCAACAGATGCATGGCTAGCATAAAGAAGTGGAGAGCTACACTTAGCTAGTTCTTATTGTGAAGTTCTATCCCAGGGGTACAATAAAGATGGCAGTTTTGTGGAGTGAATGTAGAATTGGACACATTGAGTTATGAAGATGGAGCAGAATGTGACCAGGAGTACCGCCATGGTGATAAGACCCTGCAGGACTCAGAAGACATGCTTTGGGTAGCTGTCTCTGTGATGCTCACTAATCCCCATGCTTTTCTTTACACACTAATTTGAATGCACTTCCCTTACTGAAATCCAGGTTAAAATCAGACATTTTCTGTTGTGTGTGTATCTGTCCAAAGGATCAGATTTTAAGGACATTACTAGCCACAGCATGGGCATTGATGATCATTCAAAAATCCATGCAAATTGTACACAGTTTTTTTGTGGACAGTTTATGCTGATCAGAATTCTTTCTCTATTTTGGGAGACTGTAATTTGTATATATTTGAAAACTAATTATTAGCATATAATACACAGTAAGAAATTAGGAGGGATGTAAACTAAGCTGGCTTTTTGCCTGAGGGCTTAATTTAAAAGAATCCTTTAGGTGCCTCTGTGATTTCTTACTGACTTTTCTCTAATGAAGCTATTTAAAACTCATTGATGGGGAAGGATTTAGCTGAAGATCACAAGTAAGTTCCTGTGTCTCTAATTGTTTAGTGGAAAGCCTAACAGATTGGTTCAAGTGTGAGTGCCGCAGCCCATTAACCTGGGAATTTGTTCAGAATCTCACTTTGTGTAGAGTACTTGCATGTCTTAGACCCATAGATAGAATCTATTTTATGCTCCTTAAGAAACCAGACAAGACACATAGCAACACACCGAGTGCTCTGCCCCTACCTCCTCCCGGTGCCTTTGCCCTGACACTTAACCTCTGGATGCCTAGAATCTGGGAATCTTTATCAGAGTGGAGCTTTGGGCGGCATCTTAGAAAAGGACAGTTTTTCCTATTTTTGAGAGCTCTAATTCTTTCTAGCCTAAAAGGTATTATGATAGCACCTACCTCATAAAGTAGTTATAAATATTAGATGAGCTAAATATAAACTAAATTAGCCCAGTGGGAGTGTGAAGCATTTAAGCACTGCCTGGCACATAGCATCTCCACATCACCACTGTTGCTACACTTTTAAAAAAATTTTTATAACAAGTAAAAGTAGAGATATAGAGATACTCTCTTTATGATAAGAAAATACAAGTCATTTCATTTTATATATTCGGTAGAGTTAATATACATTCTAGAGACTTTACAAGAATATATCCACACCACCTTCTTATCCCAGGGCTCTGGGATATATTACTACAGAGCTTATAGCTGATTAACAAGTATCAACGCTGAATCTCATTTTCTGATACTTAAGGGTTTGTCATTTCTTATTCTCCTATGACTTCTGAAATCACCATAGACACAGAAACCCAGAAGATCATTCTGGAGACCTTTCTGAGCTTTTCTGAGGGCTCCAGTCACAGCGACTAAGAGCAGGAGAAGTTGCTGGACTCTGAGAGCACCAGTTGCACAGGACAGCTCATAGAGATGTAAAGACAACAACATAGACCCTGATGCCCAGCCAGAAGGCTCCTGGACCTTAGAAAAGCCCTTTGCTTGATTCATTCTGAGTTAGTTCTTCGTGGTTTGGGGCAGGAAATAAGCATTTCCGTTTGTCTCTCAATCCCAGAAAGTATTTGGCCATTTTCATGTAGGAGTAATAAACAGCTGAGCACTCAGGAAATTTCCAATCCAATAGAAACTACTCTGCTCTAAACAGAAAAGGATGAGACTATCTCTACAGCCACCACCAGTTAGTCATAAATGAAAGCAGCCCTTACATTGGAGCAGTAGGCTCCTTAGCTTTGATAGTAAAGAGAATGAGGGACATCCTGCTGGGAAATAGTATACCTACAGGCAGGTTCTAGGAGTGAAAAAGAAGAACTATAGTCTACCATGGATTATTGCCTCTCACTATTGGTATAAAGGTACTTTGTAATTTAAAAAGAAATGTAGGTTTATGTATGAACATAAAGCTCATCACGCTGTGGTAGAACCTGTGCAAAAGACAAATAGCCTCATTGTGATAGTGACCAGTATTTTGACCACCCGGCTGCACAAATAACTCTGTGGGGCAAGCAAGGTGACCACACAAGAACTCAGTAGTACATGGATAACTTTGGATTCAAGTAGCAGTCTTTTTGTACTGCAGCCTAGGCAATGGTCCAAGTTCCAATTTGACTCCACAAGACATGGCCCACTTTCATCCTAATACACACAGAACATGGCCAAATGGCCAGCCAGGCACAGAGGGCTTCTCTACACTGTTTACATACTGGACAGATGAGGGGGCTGTAGAAGCAGGCTGAGGAAAAATGAGAACTTCGAACTGAAACTTCAACCTTTGAATTAATTCTAGCTGACCTATTTGAGCAACGATTGAGGAATTTTTTTGTTTCCATGTGCCCCAACGTATCCCCTGGTGAGCAGGGGCTTGTTATTTTTTAATGAAACCATCTTTATTGCCTGTTGTTTTCAGTGTAAGTCTTTGAGGAAAGAGAGGTCATTCATTAATTAATTTATTTATTGGTTCTCAGTCCATTTCTGTCCTATAATCAATTCTCTTAAGTTTCTGAGTTGCTTCTAACTAGTTTCTTGTCGCAGTGTTCATTCTAGATAACAGTGGAATCAAGAATAAGAATAATCCCAGATAATGACAAATGAGAAAAACATACCATATGCCAGAGTGGTCCTTATGTATTATTGCCACACTATCTGATTAACCTAAGAAAAAGTGCTATGAAAATACCTGTCTTAGCAAAGACCTTTTCTAGCCCAGGTCCTAATCTATCTCTAGAAATCACAAAAACAACATTGGTACTCTTGGTTATGAAAGTAAACCATGCACTCACTGGGGGTTTCCATCTTTTAGCTGGGGAAACTGGGCTGCATCTTTGCTCCACCACACAGAGCGTTCTGATTAGAAACGTTTTCTTCATAGTACAGAGAAGATCAGATGATGTTGTGCCAGGGAAATGTTAGTGATCCCCCAACACACAGACAGGAGTCAATCTGTTGCAACTCACAGCAGGGTCTTTATTCTATTTGAGCTAGCTCAGGCACCCCCAATGCACCACCATCACCCAGGGTGGTTTTGATGGTAAGGGAGCCTCAAATGTCTATTGGGGCAAGGCTTTATAGCAAACAGCAAGCAGGAAGTATGTATGCAAGCATCTAATTGGAAAGCTATTGTGGCCTTTAACATAATTGGCTGATGCTGGGAATCATACCATAAGCTTACTTTCTGCTCCCTTGGTGGTCATTAGGCAAGGGCTAGGCTTGTAACCTTGGGGTGCAGATTTGTTGGGGGAACAACCTGAGGACATTGGTCTTATTGAAGGAGGTAACCTGGAAACACTGGTCTTGTTGGGGATTAGCCTAGAGACTGGAGCTAGGCTTGGGTTTTGTTAGGGAAAACTTGTAAACTAATGCTAGGTACCAGCCTGTTAGTTTACCTGAGTTCAAACTTAGGTCAGGTTCTCTAAAATGGAGTCTGAACTTAAAATATTTGGTATTTCAATGACACAGGTATCTCTCCAATTTCTCCATCCTTCCCTTCAAGCATTGTCTCAGAGAGGTTGGGAGTTCTGTTGAGAATAGCATCCACAGCTTCAGAGGTAGACAGACAGCTCAGTTAGAAAGCAGATACAAGATTTATATCAATTGAAGTGGAAATCTGTAGAGAAGATGTGTTTCACCCTGCTGATGTGATCTTCCATATATTGAAAGTGTAACTGAAAGGCCAGGCATTAACTATACTCAGTGTAACTCTGTACTTACATGTGAAATTAGAAAAGGGATCCTTAGAGAAGAGAGAGGGAGGATGAGGAGGGTAGAAAGGGAAGTGAGAGAAATGGAATGCATGTAACAACAACAACAAAAAAAAAAAAAAACAGAAAGAGACAAAGGAATGGAGGAAAGGAATGGATAGGGTAGTGGTTCTTGGCAGAAATGTATATGTCATATGAAACCCATTACTTTGTATGATAACAAAAAGTAACTTAATAAAGGCTTTTTAAATATAGAGTGTTCTTAGCTCCTAAGGTTTACAACTTCACTTCCTTTTCTATGTCTTAATAAAACTTTCCAGGGGTTACTTTCATTTCTGAATGCCACCACCATAACTTCAACCTCAGTTAAGTTGAAAACTGTCCTCTGGGCTTTGGTCCTAAAGGTGAGAATTATAAGTTTGTTTTTTTTTTTTAAGGCAAAACTAGAATTAATTGTATAGAAAGTAATAGTTGTATTCTATTTTTAAAGCAAGGCTATCATAAAACATTTGAAAAAAGGGACAATTATAGATTTTAAAGAAATGAATAAATGTTCACAGGAAGAAAATAAAAGCATGCTAAGTATTCACCACATAATACTGATAAAATCATCATGTCTATAATTCAGAGATAGAGTGAGTAATTAGACAACAGAAATAATGCCCTTGTGCAATATTTTTTTTGTTTTTTTTAACTTTTATTGCATTATAATGAGAAAAGTTACATGATTTCAATTTGACATTATTTAGAAGTAACAAGAAATTAAGTATTTGTAAATGTTAATGCTACTCAGTGGAGATTCCTAATCAAAATCAGAGTAATAATTGGAATCACTTTATCTTACAGATTTCCCTAGAAAAATATGTAGAAATACATCATTCTGTGTGATTATTATGTCAACTCACACAGTGTGTGTTATAAGCTTTGTCAAATTTGTGTTTAAAAGCTTCCCTGCTAGTTCCCCATTGATTGTTCCAATAGCACTCTTCCATCAGCGACTATGACCAAACTGTGTCAATTCCATCTCAGAAAGTCAATTTACTTCTGTTCCCTCAACATTTGATGTTTTGACCTTTGACATCTTTAAGATAATAACTCTGAATATATTGGAAAGGGAACAAAATTGCAGTCAACAGGCATGACTCTTAGCCTTCCCGCAGCAACTAACTCTTCTATCTGTCCTAAACCCACCTTGCATTTTATCACGAAGTGACACATGAGACATGAACCATATAATAAATCTTGGCCAATGACTTACTGTGCTTCCTCGAGGGTAGAAATCCCTTGTGTTTCTTTTCTCTTTTATTTCCAGGTTAAAAGGAGCATTTTCAGACATCTAATACCACCCATGCTGATCTGAAGGGATTTCCCTTGGGGAACACAAGATGTATATATGTTATATATATCCTTCTGGGAGAATTTTCAATAGTCACAGGTCAATATAGCTTCAAAACTTTCTTTTAAGCAAGTCATATATATTTACTGGGTTATAAAGCATATGGTAATTTAAAAATTCCTTATTTTTTTCCTAACACTTTTGAGGTACTTTTAGTAAGTGTATTTGTAAGAGATAAATGATTGAAAAGGTATTTGGCCATTAAAATACTTTTCAGAACTATTGCGCAAGATGTTTAGACTGTGCCCCAAGTTTAAATCTAATTAATGACTAATCAGCTTAATTATAAGAATTTCTTTAGGCCTAAAATATCATTTATTAACTATTTCTTATTGGTTCATTGAGGATACTAGAACTAACTTTGTAATTTAAAAATAATTAAATATTCTGGGGTGAAAGAAAATAATCCTTGGAAATTTGATAGTTTAGAATGTGTGTGTGTCTCCATCCAAACAAGAAAAGAACAATTCAACCATTTTTCAACCATCATTTCAAAACCATTATGAGGACCTCTTTAAGGGTATTTTCATTTTCATAAAGTTAATGGGACTTACATCATGGTTTGCATATAAAAGGCAGTTACAATGAAAGGATTAGTCACTATTAAAATAGATACAACAGTGCCTATTGGATTATTTATGTACAGATTTAATGAAATATATGAATTTCTAACAGTACATATAAGTGCTATTGATAAGGGACGAAAAGAGATATATTGTGAAGATATGATTAAATATCTGATTGTCTGGCACATCTCATAGAAATGATTTAATATGTGAAAATAGCTCAGCATAATTTTTATGATTGCCATAAAGTGACAATCAGCATAATTTACTGGGAAATGATTTAGATTATTTGTAGACCCAGAATCATGAGTTTCTAAAAAAATGTCATATTAGAGGACATCTAACTTCTTTGAGTCTTAGATTTTTACTCTGTCAAAGATTATCAAGGCTCTGAAGATAATATTGTGAATTAATTACATGAAAGTACTATGGGAAATTTAAAGTACTATGTAAGTATTAACTTGTTAGAGCTCATTTAGAAGTCTTAACTTTTGACACTAGAAGAAGCTTTTATTGGTGATGGAGTCTACTCATCTCTAGAATCAGTAGCTAAAGGGCCAGGAAAGGCAACGAAGACTATATATACGAAAATGAACTGTAACTCAAGATGCTAGTGATACCGAGATGTTCACTCATTCGCCTGATTGTTCCTGTGTGGATGGTTGGTTCTAGTTTACCTTGAGTCTAAAGGTTGTAGCAAACAATGTCAGAGTTCAACTAGTTGGTACGTTTTATACTCAGAATGAAAATGGTGCCAGATTTATTCACTTGGAAACTTCTGCTTAGCAGTTATGAATGTGCCTGACCTTGGGTTCGTTGCTCTGCTACTTTCAATTTAAGCACTTTATCAGATACAACTCCAACCTACCGATGTTGTCTGGAGCAGGGGAGTGAGTTAGACATCAAATATCCTCCCAGATTTCCCTTTACGTTTAAGGTGGTTTCTCTCTCTGAGTCTCCTCAATAATGTATCAGAATAAAATTATCGTATAGTTACAGCTGGAATAAAGATCATGATTGAGAAGCAATAACATCTTAGTACCCTTGAGAAATACTGTTGAGGGTATTTTAGGACTAAGACTGAATTTACAATCTTACATTCCAGAAGTGCCCTAGCCAATAAACTACAATGTGTACTATATTATGTATGTACCTTATAATATTCATATGGCTACACTGAAAAATGTAAAAAGAATCGGCTGAAAATATTCTCACTAATATCTTATTTCAGTGAATCTGAAATGTGATTTCAACATCTAACCAATATATTAAAACTATTAGCGAAATATTTTGCATTCCCCTTTTTAACAGTGTCTTTGAAGTTGAGTTTGTTATTTTTATAATCACCAATTCATATGCTAAATTTTCATTGCAAGCACATGATCTATATTGGATTTTATGAAATTTGCATTTGAAAAGTAAATTTACATACTCAAGTTGTTCCAAATGTACTTAAAATTATTCTATCAAGAGAATTATCATTTATTAATTTAAAACTTTAATCAAAAAGTATAATTTAAAATTAAAAATTAAATTCACCCATGATATTAATCAGATGACAATATTCCCAGAGACACATGTCGCTACTGCCTACAATAAAAAACAACAGACTTCCAAAGAATGTGTCATGGTCTCCATTTAGCGTAGCCCTCTCTATGCAAGAGAGAAAACGCATCTGAGGACCTATTTTTTAATTATGTCCTTGAATAATACCTAAATATTTAATATTTAAATATTTGCCACATACATGTCCTGACACTTAGATGTTTTTCCTTTTCATACTGAATAGTAAAACCTGTAACCACTGGATTATAGGGAAGATAAACCTTGGGAAACCACATTAACTGTGGTTCTTAGTGCCAGATTTGACGAGAGTGCCTTCCTAAAATCTTTGTGTAGGTTGTGGTCTATACAACCATGGGCCCTGGTTTATACATATATTTGCAGTGTAACCCTCTTTACTTCATTTGATGGTTCTAGCATAGTTAAGGACAAGTGTTTTTGACTAATAGAAGGCACACCAAATTCCCAACTGGGAGATGAAAGTGTGCTTAGGGCAGATATTTTCAGCATTTTTTTTTTGCCTTACAAAGAATGTTACAGAAAAAAAATATAAAATAAAAGCATACTTAACTGGTAGACTCTAGAAAGACTTCACTGTGTAATATATACACTTATTTATTGCTGCTTATTATTAGAGAAATGAGTGTTCTATGACTATCAAGGGAGTGGATGGCAAGGATTAATTGAAAGCTTAGTTGTGGAGTCAGATTGGCTGTGTTTGTATCCTGCTAGCACCATATTCAAATTGTGTGAGTTTGTTCTGTTACTTCTCATTTCAGCCTTCCTCATTCTACAGTGGATGAGGATGCTTAGGGAATAAATCACACGAGAATATGTATGTCCATGCCACAAATATTCTAAATATGAATGTAACTTCCCAGTCTACCAGCATCATAAACATCATCACATCTTGGACCCATCTCCAACAGTTATAAAGAAATAGGCAGTTGCAGGAACCATGGTGAAATAAATACAAAGGCATAAACCCCCAAAAGATAACAGCCCAAAACCCCACATCTAATTTCTTTGTGGGTTGTTTTCAGTTAGTACACGTTATCTTTCAAGGAGCAAATTGCATAGTTTGTCAGTTTTACTGGGGAATTTTGATTTTCCCACCTGTTCCAAGATGACTAGTTTGCATCTGTTTTGATACACAAATTTATAAACAAATTCTCTAAAACCATTCTATGAATAATAGATCAGACTTTTAATCAAGGTATGGTTTTATGTTCCAAAAATTATAGCAAAGATAAACATCATGAACTACATTGGCTAGTTTTATGTTGTGTCAGCTGGGTAAATTACTGTCCTTTTTTGCTGTCTGATTATTGGTGTTTGTAGTTGTTTTTTTTTTAAATTTATATCATCCTTCATGTTCCTGGATTCCTATTTCTCAGCATCCTTTTCTGTATTATTGTTATTAATGTGGCAGCTTTAATGTTTATAGCATTTGCATAAAAATAGATCATTTCTGGTGGGTAGTTTTCAATGATAAAGCAAATGTGCTTACTCACTGAATATGAAAAATATCCCTGTGGAACAAATGTTGGACTATGCATCTCTTCAACAGAATTATTATGGGTTTTTCTTATCTGCCTAACTGTCTTGAAAACATAGCTTAGAAATCATCCCCATGCTTTGGGGGAACAGTCAATCATTTAGACATTTCCCACTGAAAAGTGAACTCCTTGAAGTAATCAGGTTATTACAAGTGAAAATATTTTAAGACAGGGATCTCTGCCAGCTAACATAGAAAACTACACTGAATTGATGTTTAAAACACATTGTGATGAGCTGGTGTGGGAGGGAGTCTCACCATGTACTTTGACAGGATTGGGATTAGAAGTTCATAGAGAAAACAGTAATGAAGTTTTCCCTTTTTTTTTATTCTTTCCAATTTTTTCGATAAAGGCATTACTTTCGAATTCTTTAATGCTGAGCTGTTAGCTTTGCATGTAGTTACAATGGAAAAGCATTTGTTTTTACAGTTTGAAAGTGTAATGAGGGGCAAACAGTGGTTGGGATTAAAATATGTCAATCATTTTTAGATATGTCTATTTTTTCTTATATATTGAATCCAAGCAAATTGAAAATCAGTTAATGAAGCATAAATATGGTTTTAAAATATTATTTTTAGGTGGATAAGAGTGTATTTTTTTCTTCTAGAATTTAAGTTACTAGTTTTTAACCCTCACATTTTGTTTACATAAATAGTAAAAGAGGATAATCCCAAGATGGCCAGAGTTTAGATTAGCAAGCATTGCGATAAATACCCAAGCCTTTGCAGGAATCCTCAGGTCTTGACATCTTACATCTTACATAGGTTTATATCTTCATTCTTACACACACAGAGACACGCACACACACACATACACACACACACACACACACACATTTAAAAAAAAAGTAGAAAAGGCTTTACCATCATAGGAGTAAATGAGGCAAAAGTGAAAAGTGAAGGCCTTTAGAATAGGAGGTAAGAATAGCTCCCTTCACAGTGAAGCCATGATGCCACAAGCCACTGCCATTGATGTTCCAACCCAAGACGCTAGCCACTGGTCCTGAAAAAGTTTGTCTGAAACCTGTTAAGGAGAACTCAGGAAAAGAAGTCTCAAAGAAACATGAAGAATTTAAAAAGAACAGGGAATGAAACTGAAAATGTCCAAAGTCATTCATTCCCAAAGTTCACAGGTAAGCTTAGTATGCTCAGAAAGACCAGATCAAAGGACCAGTGCTGCAGTGAAAAGGCACAGGCACTTATGACAGAAAACAGTGGGGAGACAGGAAGCTGTAACCAAGGTAACTGCAAACAGTATGTCTGTATTGGAGCAACTGGAGAGAGACAGGAGTGATGTGAACACTGTGGGTTATCACGACTGGCCAGAACTGGGTCAGTCCAAGTTTCTAATTAATATCAGCTGTTCTGGTGATTCCATTAACAGACACACTATGTGAGAAGGAAGGAGAGGTTGCTTGGAGAAGACTAGAGACTTTTAATGGCTCAACATTGTAAGAATCTCTCATCATTGAGGACTCTCCAGGTTGTATACTTTGTGACAGCTCTTAGGCTCTCAGAACCTGAGCTCTCTCAGAAAAAATACAAAAATTATTTGTAAGCGTGTTATTTATTAGTTATTACTAAGCAATGATGGCTATTAAAATATCTCCAAAGAGGACAATTCTGGACATATTAGTACTCAAAGACATTCAAGTTAAAAAAAAAAAACAAGCCAAGGAGTTGCATTTCTCAGAGAAATAGAACTTGGTATTAAGGAACTATCTAAATAAACTGTGAGCGTCTGCTGAGCACTGCGGCTTGAGCAACTAACAAACTCTGAAGATGAACTTTAGGAAGCAAAAATGGTAATTTTGTTTTCAGTTGGAAGGATTTGTAAGAGCCCTTTCATGAAATTTTTATAAGCAGAGTTTGCTTTTTCTGTCTAAAATCAGAAAACCGCCTTCTTGGTAGCAGTGGACATGCCTGTTGTTAGAATTTGTGGAGCCTTAGAATGACCTCCTGAGCTACAAAAGCCCTCTTTCTCTAGATCCAGGAACCGTTATTGGAAAACATTTGACTTTAGTTGGTCAGTAATAACAAAAATAAATTTGAATAGAGATAAACATTTTGTTTTACAATAACAAAATGAAATTGAGCAATATAATACTGCTTATTTTCTATGATTCTACAAATAAAATATACTACTACTATAGCTAATGAGAAATGCATTATCCATACACATGTATATATAATATACATATATTTATGGGGAAATCATTTATGGGGAAAGTCATGCATTTGTTTGCTTCTCTTTGTTTGCATGTGTGCCAAGCCCTGGAGACAGACAGTCTAAAAAGGGGGTCTGTTATTGTGACACCCCACCCACTGGTCAGGATCTTACTCTGCAGGTCATGCTAGCCTTGAACTTACTTTGTACACTAAGCTGGTCTCAGTTTTATGGTGATCCTCCTTTCTTCTCCTCCTGAGTGCTGTTTCGACTTTTGAGGACATTTCACCTCCCTCTGGAAGATCTGCCATTGCTACCGCTAAGTCAGTTCCAGTCTACTCTAGACATGAGTGCAGCATGAAGTAGCTCACGTCTCTTCTGTCCCTTTTAAAGTCTCTTCAGTTCTTAACATCCTCATCTTTTCATTGGTAGTACTAGACTGTCAAGGTACAGATTTTATTCTTAGCTAGTCCTCTCCTTGACACCACCCAGATCCAACCAGGGATCTGAGTCTTTCAACTCTGCCTTTAAAGACGATGCAACTTTGTTCTCCATCTGCTCTGAAGCTACTATTTTGTACAGGCTTCCACTGCCATTCAACCTATAAAGAACTAATGACTGCCTGCCATGAGACCATTCAAATTTCTTTTTTATTAGCACATATTAATTACACATACAATTATACAAAGTAAAGTCACAATTACTATGATATTCTCATATGTGTAGAGAATATATTTTGACCATCTTTGACCTCCGTTATCCTTTCTTAACCCCACCCGACTCTCCCTTGCCTCTACCCAAGCAATTACACTTCTACTTTTATGTTTGTCTTTTCAGTGTTCTAATGCACTTAATTAGATTAGCTTATAGAAGCATGGCAACTGAATAGTCACTATACCACTGAAGGAAATGTATCTAACTTGCTCAGCATCCATTAACTCCCTACAGATCCTCAGAAAGTGGTGGGGCCTGGTAAGGTGTCCCACTGTCAGGGAGAGACTCTTCAAGGGCCTGTTTTTGGATAAAGTCTTTAGTAGGTTATCACAGAAGTTGAGAATTCCAAAGATAAATGGTCATGTCAAGCCAGGAAGACGACATTCCACCACATTCCAACCTTTCTCTCACTATTACATTCTTTCTGCCTCATCTTCTGCAATATTCCTTGAACTTTAGATGTTCCACTTTGACCGGAACATTCAACAGTCACTTATTCTTTTGCATTTTGCTGCCTGCTGTAAAAAGAAACTTCCCTGACTGCAGATAAAAGCAACACTATTCTGTGAACATAAACATATAGAAGGCAATCTGATAAGAAAACCATACCCATTTATCAAAATAACTGTAGAAGTTCCCGACAAAGGTCTATGACTTCCCTAACCACAGGTTTTTGACCTTGTACCTACCACATTGCACCAGTGGGCCTACTTTTTTTCTTGGCTGTCTGATAGTGTAGTTTCCTTACATAGCTAAGTCAATGGGTTGGTAACTTTTGTCCCCCTGAAGCCTACATAGCGTCTTTTGACACTATGAATCTAGTCTGTAAGTAAGAAGATTGTGGTTCTATTCTTGCTTGATTTCTGTGTCATGGAAACAAAGTTTGTGTTGTGTTTTATACTAGAGCCTTGCCATCTAGTTTTCGTAGGCAACCAAGTACAATAGAAATAGCTTGAATCTTTGGAGGAGGTTTTCAGGGCCCTTCTTGACTAACAACTTCTATTACAGAAGCTCAGCCCTGGTACTGGGTTTAATTATTATAAAACACTGTGGCCTTACAACCCTTTTCACTAACTCTTCAGCTATTACCTATACTCATGCATGTGACACTTAGATTCCAGCTACACCAGTGATTCTGTGTCTCTTTATACTCATCAGCTCTGCAATATGAATTTGCTCAGCATTCCTGTTAATGAACTCCCACCTAAGCAAGACATCCTCAAGAATCAGTTTAAACATTATTTTCTCCACCTCCTCTCCTCCCCTCCCCACTCGCAGTCTCTGTCCCCTTTGCTTAATTCTTCATATGGTGTTTCTATACTTGTAATCATTTTAAATTTTTCTCTGATACTATAAGCACTTTGTCTTATCAGTACCAAATGATGAATTTAGCAGTAATTATTATTATGGAACTCTCCATCAAATAAATTTGAATTCAAAAAGTAGGTACAGATGGGCTGAGTGTTAGGGAAATGTTTAGTCTTATTAATTGTCTCCTTAACGATACCCTTTTTTGCAAGCTTTCGTATGAATCTTATTTAAATATGCTTGTACACATAAAATATGCATGTTTATATATTTTGTATAATAAGACATATGGAATTAGATCATATTGATACTAATTTAATAAATGTCCATTTATGAAGTAAATTAAACATGCTATTTACAAAAGCTTTTAATAAAGTGAAGTAATAAAGCCTTGAGAGCATTTTCTCTACTTTTTAAATGAGAGACATTGCGTATCCTGGTGTGATTCAGAAGCCAGTGGATCTTACTGAGAATTCAGAGGGAAAGATTACATGCAGGACTATTAGCTAGTATAATGAGAAAGTACATTTCTCCAATTATTAAAAATAGGGACATTTATAATAAAACATCATTGTGCTTCAATTAAATTGGCAAACATAGGCACTAATATTATCAGAAATGCCATAATGAAGTGATGTCAGGCCTTGTCTTGAGTGTGATGACTAAATTAAGCCTAGCATTCAACTGCCCCATATTTAATGAGGAGTAAACAGCCTGACATTTTCTTATCAAAGAAATCTTGATTTTCTATCCAGTGCTTTTATATTGATATGCAGTTAGGTAAAAGTATGCAGACTCATCATTAAGTTGTTATATAGAGTCATTAAAGTGATAATTAAAGAATAAAACAATTGCAAGAGATTTCTTTTTTATCCCATTGTCTTATTTTATACTATTCACTTTAGTATTTTTAATCACGTGAGCCAGGGAGAAGGAGGAGAGAATGAGCATGAATGTTTATATGTAGGTATGAGTGTTCTCACAGGTCAGAGGAGTCATATCCCCTAGAGCTGGAGTTAACAATGGTTGTGAGATGCCCTATATGTGTATTGGAAAGTGAACCCTGGCACCATAGAAGAGCATCACACTAGTTTAAACCATTTAATAACAACAATAAATAGAACCCATGTACATATAATTAAGAGTGATTATTCTTTTGTAACAGTTGACTGACCACTTTTGAAATGATAGCTTATTGCAGGAATTTAAAAAATGAATCCACACCACAAATTCCATTTCCTGCTGGGCCACATTTTTGAGCCTATAATGACTGACATCACCACATCCAGGTGGGCTCTTAGTATTCTCTCCCAGCTACTAAAAACATCTCACTCACATGCAACTCTTTACACACTCCCACAATCATTCATCTAAATAGCACCAAATCCCCGGTAAGTAAAGCATGACTCTTAAGGCCTTAATATCCAATCAGATCTATATAATAATAAAAATACAATTTATAAGATGTCAATACAATAATTTCAGAACCAAATAATAAAGACAATACTCTAACCCAATTAATGTATTTTGTAAAAACCTTTGCTTGGTTGTATAACCTCGTGGGGTCAGACTCATCCTCATCTTCTGTCTCCATGATGACCTCTCTCCTCCTGCTCCTGACTTTGCTCATCCTCCAACTCTCGCTCCACCTTTCTATTCCTGTCTAGTCACAGGCCTGTCACTGCCTTAATGTGATTGGACAGAGAAAATGCTACAGCAATAGCTGAATAAAATTTATATATATATATATATATATATATATATATATACACACACACACACACATATATACACACACACACACACAACCTCATTTGAAATCTTTTTGTCTTAGGGTTCTGGAGTTTCTGTTTGTGTGACAAGACACCATGACAAAAAATGACATAGAGGAGGGGGTTTGTTTCAGCTTACAGATTTCAGTCACAGTCCATCCTTAAGGGAAGTCAAGGCAGGACCTTGAGGCAGGAACTGATACAGAAGCTGGGTAGAAATGCTGCTTAAATCCTTGTTCCTTTTAGCTTGATCAATTGGTTTTCTAATATACCCAGGGCAACCTGGCCAGTGGTAGGACTACTCACAATGGGCTGAGCCCTTACACACTATCCATAAGTCAAGAAAACATCCTCCAGATTTGCCTACAGGCCAATCTGGCAAAAGTATTTTCTTGATTAAGATTCCTTCTTCCTTGATGATCCTGCCTTGTATCAAGTTGATATAAACACTGGCCAGCACATTCTTGTATATATAAATTACACACACGCACACACACACACACACACACACACACACACACACACACACACAATTTACCCATGTCCTTTGGTGTAAGAAGTAAAATATGATAGAATATTGACAATTTAGTTTCTTCTCTTTTTATTCTTTATTTTCACACTATCTTTTGGCTGTGATAATACATTCATTTAGGCAGCACTATACACTATTTATCCCAAAGATGCTTTTGTGTAGGGACTCTGATATTGGATCCTGCTAACAGTGTAGTGAATGGCAATCTGGGGAAAGCAACAGTAGGAACTGCTGGGTATCTGCAGTAAGTTAATCAGATTTTGATACCCCAAAACTAACACAGCCCACATGATTGATAGCCCAATGCTGCAGTAAATTGTTTCTTAGCAGGAATTCTACAGTAAAAGTGTAATTTGGACAATGGTGCATTTGACAGCTAACCCATCAGAAGCAGGGCACCCTGAGGAAGTTGCTCACTCTGCCTTCACATTCAGCCAGGCATTGATAAAGCAGTGGCTAAAAAGGAAATCAATTTAGACTTTAAAACATTGCAAGGCTATTTATCCTATTGCCAAAGGGGTGCATAGGTAGATAGTGCATTATTCTGTGTGAGGGTCCTATACAAACTCTGTGACTTCAAAGCAAGTGGGAATGTACTAATAGATACATAAGCATGATTAGAAGTGTTCACAAAGGATTGATGTATACAAAGTTACACCAGATAGCTCTAAGTTTCCTCTCTTGCAAGGTAGTACAACAAATCAAGATGATGTCCATGACTTCAATGAGAAAGAGAAGGACCTTTACATGAAATATCCATGTAGAATGAAAAGACTTGAAAGTCAATAAAGATACTTTCCATTTCCTAAATTGGGAGAGAGCTTTTGGAATATGAATTTTCATGTTTTTTTTTCCGCAGTAATTTCCCTTACTAAAAGTTTATTCCAATGAGAATGCATGGCAAGAACATCATTAAAGGAATTTTAATACATAGTGAGTAGCTCTTCTGAAAATTTATTTGCCTGATTTTCTTTTACACATACACATACACACACACACACACACACACACACACACACACACACACACTAAATGTGAAGTCTTTGTTATGTAAAAAGACCAGGTAATGACAAATTCAGAAAAAATAATATGGAATCAAGCCAAAGAGGGTAAGACAAAAATGAGTTATTTTTTCTAATCTATCTATTATCTTTCAATATGAGGATTTTTAATTTATCAAATCTTTGCTCATTCTTAATAAAGCATTCAGTATATCTAAATTCATATTTTTATTTATATGTACCTTTTAATTCTTCTTAATGAAGACTTCTAAAGTTGTTAAGCTTTAAGTCACATAAAATGTGATTGTGTTCTGAAAGTCAAAAAAATGATCCCTGTAAAAGAACTTTATGTTTGCCAAATGCTCACTCTAGAGTTGAACAGTGTTCCTTTGTCCTGTACAAATGCATTCCCACCTAAAATAAACAAGCAATTCATACTTAGCTTCATCTAAGCTCCTGGCCTTGAGGATAGATACTTTAGCAGCTTTCTCCTAGATTAAGATCCTGTCACTATACAACTGTCCTTTCTACAAGTGTGCTTTTTTATACATTCCAGGGTTACATATCAAACTGTGTGCCATGGAACAGATGCCACACAAACACAAGAGTCCCTTCTCTCAGTCCCTCAGTAGTCAGGTCAATCTCTAGTCCCAATGGAATGTTCCAATGGGGTTCATTGTTTCGTTTTGTAGATGTATAAACTTATATATGAATAAATGTAAGCAGTTATCATATCACCTATATAGTTGGTAAATATATATGTAGTACTTGATATATATTTTTTCACAACTCTAATAATAAAGGACTCAAAACATCAAAGTAAACTATATTATAAATAAGCTGTATAACTATCTATCTATTATATCCTAGCATGGGATCTAGGACATAGTCTTCAAATTTTAACACAGTTGGTGTTAATGTCAAAGCTATTCAGGTTAGAATCTTGTAGGCAGGGCTTATGGTAGTAGTGTGGTGGTACTGTTCACGCAATGATTTTTCTTCTCAGAGAAGCTATAACAATGATATTTACTTGAAAATGTAAAGCAGAAAGTCTTGAGGATAGTATTGTCCACTCCTCTTAGTGCTGTTTATTCCAGCAACGTGGCCGTTCCCTATAAATACACACATGCACCCATTTTCCTTCCACAGCAGGTCTGCCATGGCCTTAAAGCCATTTCGCATCCTCATGAATAATTTCACAGTGGACTCAACATGCCTTTCTGGGATGATGATGCTCTTTCCTGTATTATCTCAGATGATACTATAGATGTTTGTTAATGAAAAATATTTATACCTAGAAGCAAAGCTGCATCACATGCTACCCTATAGCAATTCAAATTGCTTCTTGTCCTTCACTAATAGTTCCAAAAAAAATCTAACTACTTAAGTAAGGCTCAAAGCAAAATATAATATATTAATACCTGTCTTAGTCAGGGTTTCTATTCCTGCACAAACATCATGACCAAGAAGCAAGATAGAGAGGAAAGGGTTTATTTAGCTTACTTCCACATTGCTATTGATCACCAGAGGAAGTCAGGACTGGAACTCAAGCAGGTCAGGAAGCAGGAGTTGATGAAGAGGCCATGGAGAGATGTTCCTTACTGGCTTGCTTCCCCTGACTTGCTCAGCCTGCTCTCTTATAGAACCCAAGACTTCTAGCCCAGGGATGGCACCACCCACAAGGGGACCTACCCCCTTGATCACTAATTGAGAAAATGCCCCACACCTGGGTCTCATGGAGGCACTTCCCCAACTGAAGCTCCCTTCTCTATGATAACTCCAGCCTGTTTCAAGTTGACACACAAAACCAGCCAGTAAAATACACAATGGTGATGTTTGATATTTGAACTAAAAAAACAAATTCCTAAGTCTGTCTCTTCCTTTTCCTATGTGCAAATTATATACCTAATGAATTCTTATTGTAATTGGGGTTTTAAGTGTCATGAAAAAAATTGAAGAAAATACATATTTTACTTTGCACTTATCTAATAGTCTTTGGTTAAGAGTCTCTCTTTAATGAAGTCGAGTTAATTAAGTAGGTTCAACATTTTTTAGCTACATGTAAACCTGTGTCTAATGGCTTATTGTTAGAAATCAGAGATGACTAAGTCTTTGGGGGGGGGGGTTCACTCTAAAAGTCACAAAACTTGTCACATAAAATGATATATTAGCATTTCAGGAAACTTGAGATTAGTTATCAGGGAATTCTGAAATAGCCACTTAATCTAGAGTTCATTAATTCATGAAAAATAACTTGTAATAGTTGTATAAGTGATCCTAAAAGGTTTTAAACAATATAATTCTTAATCTCTTGAAGTTTGACCATGTTAATGAGACATGAACTATAAATTGACCTGATTTCCTTTTCAAAATTAATTTAACTATTCTGTAGTGTTTTCAACACCCAGAGAAAGAGGATTTTAAGGTATATCTTAAATGAATTTAGAAACTAAATGAGAGGATCGATGAAATAGCTCAGTTGGTAAAGGTGCTTGCTACCAAGTCTGAAAACCTGAGTTTGATCCTATAAAGCACACATTGAAAAGAAATTACTCCTCCTGGGAGTAATTGTCATTTCTCTTGCCTATGTGTGTAATGGCACAATTCTAAATATTCACATAGGTGTACACAAACATAGACACACTGATATATAAATTTTAAAAACAGATATGTGTGTGTGTGTGTGTGTGTGTGTGTGTGTATGTGTGTATACATAATAGAACAACTACAACAAAAACTAAACCATGAGAAGATATGGCAAAATATGAATGTTTTCATCAAAGTAGGCAAAACAGAGATGAATTAGTCTAGAACACATGAAAGGAAAGGAAAAAAAAACAAGGCAAACTTTCAAAGCAGGAACTTTGAAGGGTAGAAGATGAAACTAACGCTACGATAATAGCAATCGTGGACTACTGGGCTCTGGGTGACTACTGATACCTTTTATCACATCTGCCATCCCACTGGCTACTCTGAGCAGTGGTTCACAAAAGCCCGTGGCAGGCAGGCCACCTTCCTGTCTGGGAGCCTGTGCTCTAGGAGACTCCTTACTATGCCTTAGAAGCCAATTTCTTATCATTCTGATAGCTGTTGTTTTATTGTATCTATAGCCCTGTGAAACTAAATCATGTGAAAATAAATCCAAAATTCCACAAGGAGAGGGGTCAACCTATCAGTGAAAATAATAGCCTGTTTGAGCACTGCTTCTTCCTCTAACTGGAAGGCAAGCTTCGCAGCGTCCACTGGGGATATTTGCTAAAACCATTTTGAAAGCTCACACATGTGTGCTGTGATTTTTAGAGAGCAGTATCTTCCCCACGGGGAGTTGGAGGCCTCTGCAACAGTGGATGGTGGAAAAATACGTAGAGATAAGGTATAACTGAGAAGGATTCATGAGCATGCTCAGAGGGGCTTGTGCAGAACTTAATGTTGTATTTTCTAAAATGTAGATAATTGCTTATTAGAGACTTTATCAAGTTTATAAAAACAGTGCCTGCTCCACTGTGGTCAGTGAATGCTCTAAACCCATTTTAGCAAATTTCCCAATAGTGCACAGCATGCATCTGCGACAGAGACAAAAATCAATGCTTATGGATTTAGAAGTGTAATCCTATCACTTGTTTTGTGAGATATGATTTGAAATGTAAAGTACGTTGAGACTTAAGTGAACTTGGAGGCACAGAGTCTCTGGGGTGTTCCTTAGTATCCTATTTATTATTGATCAGACTATTGCTTTATTGTGTATTCTTTTACCCTATTATCTCGCCCTCTTACACCAATAATCTTTAAATTACGTATATCAGGACCAATAAACATAATCTCAGGAAGAATATTTAGTCCTTCATTACAAAACCATACGTTTACATTATATAAAGCAAGAGACAAACAATTTGCCTAAGTCTTCAAACAAAATCCTGATACCAGGACCCACTGGCTGAATTTTTAAGCTTTCTACAGGAAACCCAATAATCTGACTAATCTACCTCAGGCCACACATGTCAGAATCCAAGCAGCTTTAACCAGCCGTAAACCAGTATGGTTTGCATCATCAATAAACTGCAATGCCAATTTTTAAAACCTGACATTTTTATTCTTTTCTTAACAAAACTCTTAAATGACATGATTGTTCTAATTGACTATGAAAAAATAACTAAATGCAGTTCAAACTGGTTAAAACTGCCTACAGCTATTCAGTCATGAAGTATCAGTTGCTGATTTATGATATGCTAAATACTGGAAGGTATTGTAGTTTAGCCCCCAACCCTTCTAATATGTCTACTATAGCCGTCATCCTTTATGCTTGCCATGGTGCACTCTTACTAAGGAAGTCTTCTATAAGCCACACTTTGAAAATGCGAAAATATGTGTGACACATTGCAGCCTCTGAAGTGGCCGTAAGCCGTAATAGCCATTGGACATTAGGACATTAGAGAAAGCTGGATGCACTGGCTTTCACCACCACTTTAATCAGATATAAAATAAAATTCTGCCCAGTTTAGTAAATGTATACCCATTAATAGAGCATAACATATCTGAGAATCTAATTTTTACCCCCTATTTTGAAAGTCACTTATACTTTAATATAGGTAGGAATCTATGCAAATTAATCTGAATTGTTGAAACTGAACTTCTCAGTACCACCAGCACATTTGCTGGCAGGGAGAAAGTGGTCAGTCAAAGGAAAATATGGTCATCTCTATACAAATTCCCAAATCTTCATTGTCTATTGACCAAGACAGTTTTAGTTATGAATAAAAAAAAAGTGAGTGCAAAGAATTAGGATTCTGTCTAGAGTAAAGCATGAACGACAGCCATTTAAAACACTTCCATCCTGACCCTGTTTGGGGAAAGAACCTCTGGGAGGAGATTGAGAAGGAGGCTTCCCCCAGCAGTATAAGCTCTTAGAGCCATGTATTTGTGTGTAATCAAAGCAAGCTACATACTCCTGAAAGTCCTTCTGAATGCTACCTTCGAACACTATATGACTAGTTTCTGTTTGGGCACACAGTCAGACTTTCAAAACTTATTTTGTCTTTAAAAGAGCAAATCCATAGAGTGACCTTCAGTTACTATTAACCCATCTAATTGTAGGACATGAATACAGAGAACATCTGCTGTCTGTCAGCTGAGAATTCCCCTGTCACCATAGACCCCCATTCCACACCAAGTCCTCATGGGGCTAAGGTAACTTAGGAGAGGTTTTCATTTGCTGGCAAGGAATGAGTACATTTAGACTAATCATTAAAACCCATTACCTAACAAACTACATGTTCTTAAGGAATACAGTGATACTTGCCAGTGAATTAATCAGCAACAACATAGACTATGAGATGGGGAGATGAGCCGTCTCTGAGAAAGATTTGAATCCACAGAGATGCTAGAGCAACAGTTCCAGTTGCTGTAAATTATCTCCCAATTAGAGGTATTTTCTGCAAATGTTTCAGAATTCTATCTGGATTTGGTCTCTCTGTCGCTATATACTCTGATGTAGCTGTAGCTAGAATACACATCAAGGTTTTCCAGGAGCTTGATAGCGGAATTATTTATTTGAATAATTGATCATTCAATTAGTAAAGCAAATGTTGAACAGTTGGACAGTTCTTTTTATCAGAGCAGAGGGAAGTAATTGACTGTAGTTCATTATAAGGCAGAAAATTGAAAAGTGTGCTTTTAAAAAATAATATTAAACACAACCTCTCCCACCAAATAAGCCTGCCTACCTGCTCTCTGTCATTGTTTAGTATTCTTCTCCCTCAGTGCTATTGCAATCCACATATAATCAAGGCTCTGATTACACTCCCTGAATATTACTGAGTAGTGATTTGCTTATACCTGTGGTGCCAAGTGTTAAGTAACTCTGCAGAATTGAGGCCTACAAGTCTAGAATGATATTAGCCTTTCATAGGCAAGGCAAGGACAGTTGCCAAGGGCTCAAAAGGACTCATGGAAATTATCAACCATAAGAAGAGAGTGTTTTGCTGTTATTGGTGGTGGTGCTGTGGTTTTCTTTTTTGTTTGTTTGTTTTGATACCCATTTTTTTTCTTGCTTTTGTCTTCTTCTTTGGCTCAAAATTTAAATTGTTTCAATTTCTTCTAATGTAGAGTGAACGTAGACAGGATTATGAATGATAGTGGTAAAAATGGTGCTGTCATTTAAGACCTAATCAAGGCACAGATGTCTAGAGAGGAAACTAAACCTCTGCTGGAAGCAGCATTTCAGACCTAACTGATATACTCATAAGCCAATGATGGCCGGAACAAAACACTTTACAGAATCTCTTCAACATTTTAAGAAGTTCTCTGATAAATTAGGGAAAGAAGCAAGCCTATTTTATTGAAATTAAAGAAACTCCTTAAGGTCTCAGTTGATTGCTGATTCTCAGGTGATCCTCTTGGAAATTAACACAAATATTGATTCACCAGCATGCCAATTACATGGTACCTTCTTCACACACAATCTAAAGTAATTTTAATATGTAAAGAGAGTCAACTTTGATTTCTGATAGGAGAATACTTGTTTCTTAAACTAAAAACAGTACATTACTTTATTGTCAACAAATTGATATGATATTAAAGAATCTTAGAGAGGGTATTTTAATATTGGCTCTTTGTTTTTATTTTACATGAGTTTTAATATTTTTAATTATATCCTTCATTACCAGTTTGATACATTTCAATGGTGAATCAGAATACTTTTATGTATTCTATGTCCTTTTCTCTAGTAATATTTATCATCTTGTTATTTGTCTAAGTTACTCAAACATTTATTGAGTGTCTACTATAGAAAAATCTGTAAGTGGATTAAGAAAATGTAAGTTTATTAAAATGCCCACTTCTTAGGCTCTCTATGAACTTTAAGAACATGTTATAATGTTGTTTTCCACATTATTCCACATTGATTGAAGTTCTGGGTTTAAAGCTTGACTATTTAGTCCAACATATTGTATTATTCTAATTAAACAACCATGAGATTTTTGACTGATTGCAAAGCAGTGATTTGGTATTTCGACAATTCCTTGTTTATGGTTTATGTAATCCATTACATTTTATCCTCATTCTTTCCTGTTTTGTCTCTCCCTGTGAAGGAATTTGATTGCCACACTATGCCACACTGAGGGCTTGGGCAGAGGACTTGCTGCTCCAAGCATCCTGCTCTACAAGATTCCCATTTTGCTTGCCCACCCCCCACCAGCTCTGCTCCTTTCACCAGTTTTTTTTTTCTGTTTTTAATTATGTTATTGGTCACCAGGACTCTTAGATTTCTGGTTAAGTGGGCCCAATTGGACTATTACCTGTTGTGTGTAACCCCAATGATAAATCTTGCTATTCACTATGTAAGGAAATCCATGGGTGTGTAGACTGCACAAGAAACCATGGTTATAGGAGTATGGGTGTAACTGTGGACTAGACTGGGAGAGCCATGGTGAAATGGGCTAAAATCTTCATTAAATTTGGTATATAAAGAGAACAGGTCATCTCTATTCACTGCCAACCATCTGAAAAATAATGTTTGGGAGTTGCAGGCTAACAAATACTATAACTAACGGTTTATCAGCTTCATTTGTAACTTTGAAATATTCAGTAATATAGTATGCAGGCATCCACTTATGCTTTCTTTCCCCCACACCCACCTTCAATAATTCACCTGTGAATTAACTTTTACTCAATCGCCTAAGAAATTTCTCATTCTCTACTCAATATTTTAACAACTGGTTAGCAAAACAGAAGGCCATTGATTTCTTTAGTATCTACTTGTTGAATACAATCTTGTACCCACCACTGTGTACTGAAGCTTTATAATGATGAAGACAAACATTAAAGACAGGAGAGGAAGAAATGATTCAGGGATATTGGGATGTCTTTATGAACCATGAAGCCTTTGTTGGCTCTAGGTAAGCTTAGCTCTGGAGTCTAGAGTCCCATAAACTCAGCAACCAACCAAGTATCCCTAACCAATTGACTTTCTGATTCTTGTCTGATGAACCTGAAGAATAAAAGTCACAGAACACAGAAGATAAGCTTTAGAAAGAATTATTTTATTGTAGGGAACTTTAGCTAAAGAAGAGCTTGTATGATGCAGGAGACTTGCCAGAGTGGGATGCCTTTAGGGGACACCACCTTTCCCCATCCTAGGTAAATATCCAGCTGCCTCAAAATTGTAGTCAGTTCCTGAGGAGGGTTTCCATGACAGCAGTACTCCTTTGGGAGAAAAGAGATATGGATTCCAGACCTTCTTTCTTTCATGCCCCTGGCCAGACAGAACCAAAGATATTTGGCTTATACATTTCTGGCATCTCAGGTCTCTGTCAAGGAATAGGCTGCCAACAGTGCTAAGGACATTTATAGCATTTTGGCCAAATCAGAACAAAAATAAAGACTATTCACTTTTGGCTCTTTTACCCCAAACTGTCTTGTAACTTTTTATGCTCTATTCTTATCAAAACCAGATTTTTAGAAGACATTAACAAATAATGTTAAAAGAAAAAGATAAAAGTCACAAAAGGAAGTAGAAAAATAAATATCAAGACAACTGTCAGGAACAAATTCTCTAGGGACAGTAGGGAGGTGGATACATCCCAACTCACACAGAACTACTTGGGAGGCTTGAAGAGGGATCCTCAGTATAGTCAACTAGCCTAAGTGTTCAGGAGAGGGAATAGGCTGGGATGACAATGTGCAGTAAAGGAGCCCAAAGCATTTCAAAGAATCTGATGGTGTGTTTCACAAAGGTTTTCAAACAATTCCTCTGGCTGTTAGAAATAGCAGTGAGAGGCATCTGAGGAGCAATGAGAGATCACTGTGGTTTTCACTAGGTAATAAATGACTCCTTAGGAAACAGTTGAATTTGTGGTATACATGCTAATACAAAATACAGCTCTGTCCTAATCTTATGTCCAAAGTCCCCTGGCAGAATCCCCTGCCTTGTCCACCCCTGTGCAGGGTAAACACCTTACTAGGGTCTGGCATCTGGAGCCAACTTCTTACATCAACTTTTCTGAAGTCTAGGTAGTACTCTGTTGCTGCACATGTATTCTCTGATCTAAATGATTCTAAACGATTTTACTCAAAGTACAGCACAGAAGTCTCCTCTGTGCTCACAAACCACCAAACAAGGATACCTTAGCTGAACCTTTATCTTAAGCTCTATGTCTTATATTTATCTCTATTATAAATGCATCAGATATGATTTAGACTGTGGAACAAATATTGATTTAAAAAAAAAAGTGGGTAGAATTACCCAAATAAGGTTGAAGCTGAAAATCAGCATTAAATCCCATAAAGTGTTTTTCATTTTGTCTCAGCTTTTGTTTGTGGTTTTTGGTGTTTTGTTTTTTGATTGTTTGTTTGTTTGCTGTTGCTCAGTTTTACAGAATAAGCGAAAATAAAAGGGAATGGGATGTGAAAGAACTGAAGCTGGGTGTGGTGATGCAGACTTGTAATCACAACATTTGGGAAGCTGAGACAGGAGGATCACGGATGCAGTGAGCTAATTAGGGAGAGGTGGAGGGAGGAGAAGTGTTGGGGGAGGAGGGAGAATGAGAAGTAGGAGGAAGAAGAAAGAAATCTTTTTGCAGGGAGCAACACTCGGTGCAACAACTACTGCCTGCTTAAAAAACTGTTTGCCTGATTATTGGAGGTCTGGAGGATAAAATATAAAGGAAAAATCACTGCGACCATTCCTCCTGCAGTGTCAGTGGGCTCACCTAATTTAGGTTTCAAATACATGGATGCCAAACACTTAGAAAGCAGCTGTTCTTCTCAATGTATTAAGCAATTTACTTTAGGTAATGTAGCCTATAAAATTTTAATTTTGTATTAAATAAGCCATATCCTTCAGCAATCGTATTGCACCTTGATATTCAAAAGATGAATTATGGGCATATTTAGGAAATTTCTTCTCAGGATGCTCCACTGGAGAAGGGTCAATACTTTTCTAATGAAAGTAGTCAATAGCAATTCCTCTCAGGAAACTCAGAGAAATTAGCATTAAACAACAGACATGGGTGTCTTGGGTTTTGCACAATTATGTGATAGGATTGTTACCTGTTTTAGCAAATGGTTTCAGGAGGCACAGCACTGAAGAGGCAATTCATAGAAAACAGTGTAATTGCTCTGGCTCTTGTGCTTGTGGCAATTACAATCCAGAAACTTGGAAGACATGTAGCTAGCAGTCATGTACTAAGAAATGCAGAACATGGTCTTCATAAATAAATTGCTGATGGCTAGTAAGGGTTATTGCATTTTAATGTTGATTTGGAAGGGAACAGATGTTTTACTGGGTGGAAATTTGAATTAAATACCCATTTGATTTATAGCTTCTCAAGTGTTCTTTATGCTGTAAGCTATGAGGTTTTTAGCTTACTCCTGTGACAAGCTACTGTTGAGCACACATTCACATACGTATTAGATTCCCAATGTTTTGTGCATATTAACTCATTTAATCTACATAACAATATTTTTAAATTGGTTGCAAAATTTTTCCCATTTCTCACAGGAATGCAGGAGGCACAGAGATCTTAGTTATTCCAAATTCAAAGAGAGATTACAGAGTTTGAAGGGAATGTCTGTGATGAGAATTGGCTCTTAATAGTTTTATCTGCCACATCTTCTTATGACACTTGTTATGTTTTTTTTTTGTTTTTGTTTTTTTTTTTTTTTTTTTTTTTTTTTTTTTTTTTTTTTTTTTTTTTATTGCTTGGGAGGCTCAAGGTCAGCCTATAGAAGCCTATATAGGCTAACCTTGAACTCAGGATACTTTTTGCTTCAACCTGTGGAACATTGGAATTCTAAGTATGTGTCACCAAGTTTTTCAATTAACCAAAGCCAAAGTCTTCCTCTGATCTAACTTCCATCCCATTTTATGTCTACTCTCTCCACCCTTCCATAAATGATCTTAAATGCCTTAATCTATTTTTATCATAACCATAGATAGGCCAGATGTTGCTGCTCAGTGACAGATCTACCGTAGACATAGTGAGTTTTTGAGATCTTCTCAAGGAAGTATGGTTACACAAGCATCTTTGCCTTTGTTGTTCTTTGGTTGTATGGCTGACTGGCTATTGTTATTATATTATGTCACTACTGTGATTTAGTCAGAGGAAAATATTACCAAACAACATTACAGGGAGGAACTTATTGTAGCTGGGGAAGGAAGCTGCATAAGTGAGAGGTTACTGAAAAAGAGAGGTTTTTCCATCCATGTTCAGAAGTATTCCCATTAAATGAAGGAAATTGGTCTTAATTAGTAAGTCAAGAAAGTTTATCTGTTTTGTCTGCAGCATTTTTATGAATAAAAAGTGAAAAGAAAATCAATGCTTGTCTATTTTCCAAAGCCAAGTCTGGTTTATTGCATCATCTAATTAATATTTGACTTGGGAGGCTGTGTCTTGGAGCACAGAATGAACTGCTGGCCTGAAGCAATGCACTTCTGTGGTTTTTGTTAGGCCTTTCAAGTTCAGCTTTGCTAGGTATGGAGTTTCGAAGACATCAAGGACTGTTCTAACATTCTAAAAGTCCTGCTTTCAGAAAGAGCCCTTGCCCTTTTGAATATAACCTAGGTTAACATTAGCCATTCTAAAAGTATTAACTGGTAGCAGGACTCCAAATGTCCTCTATTGGCCTGAGCATGTCATGAGTTCCTCTTCTCTTATTGGCCTAACACGAGTGTGTCATGAGTTCCTCTTTTCTTTAGCATGCTGAGTTAATAGAAATTTGCAGTTCTTTTCAAACACAATGGTCGTTTACTCACAAATCCACTGAATAAGCTCACCTCTTATTTTCTTTGGTTTCTGTCCCATCTTAGTACTCTGCTTAGACAGCGAATTCACTGAGGATGTCTTAAGTCCTATCCTGGGCAGGGCTGGAGAGAAAGGAAAATATATATTTATATATACTGGGCTTAGAACATAATTCCTGTTACAGTCCATAGAATGGGAGGGTGTTATAGAATGGGTATTGATTAATTACACTCAAAAAAACCAAAACCTCAAAAGGCAGGTAGTTTTCTAGTGTCAGGGAAAAGTTAGTGGTCTCCCAAAAAACAGACAGAAGCTGATCTGATACAACTCAAGCAGGGTCGTTGAGCTAGTTCACCCCCCCCAACCCCAATATACCTTCATCACGCAGGACAGTTTTAGTGTGGGGGGGGGCCCTGAATATCTATCGGGTCAAGGCTTTATAGTAAGCAGCAAGCAAGAGAGGGTGAGAGTACAAGCATCAGGAGTCATATCATAAACTTAATTTCTGCTCCCCTCTGCCTTGGGGGTTGTTTTGTAGGGGATGGGCTTGTAGCCTGGAGATGCACTTTTATTGGGGGAATACCCTGGAGATGCTGGACTTGTTGAGGGTGTAACCTGGAGAAGCTGGTTTTGTTGGGGCTTAGCCTAGAGACTGGAGCTACACTTGGGTTTTGTCGGAGGCAGACTTGAAAACTAAAGCTAAGTACCAGCCCGTTAGTTTGTCTGAGTTCAAACTTAGGTCAGGTTCTCTAAAATGGAGTCTGAACTTAAAGATTTGGCCTCTTGGATATTCTGAGCTTCTGCGAAAATATTCACTTATCTGTGAGTGCATACCATGTGTGTTCTTTTGTGATTGGGTTACCTCACTCAGGATGATATTCTCTAGATCCATTTCCCTAAGAATTTCATGAATTAATTGTTAATAACTGAGTAGTACTCCATTGTGTAGATGTACTACATTTTTCTGTATCCATTCCTCTGTTGAGGGCCATCTGGGTTCTTTCCAGTTTCTGGCTATTATAAATAAAGCTGCTATGAAAATAGTGGAACATGTGTCCTTATTATACATTGGAGCATCTTCTGGGTATATGCCCAGGAGTGGTATAGCTGGCTCCTCAGGTAGTACTCTGTCCAATTTCCTGAGAAACCACCAAACTGATTTCCAGAGTGATTGTACCAGTTTGCAGTCCCACCAGCAATGAAGGAGTGTTCCTCTTTCTCCACAACCTTGCCAGCATCTGCTGTCACCTGAATTTTGATCTTAGCCTTTCTGACTGGAGTGAGGTGGAATCTCAGGCTTGTTTTGATTTGCATTTCCCTGATGACTAAGGATGTTGAGCATTTCTTTGGGTGCTTCTCAGCCATTTGGTATTCATCAGTTGAGAATTCTTTGGTTAGCTCTGTACCCCATTTTTTAATAGGGTTATTTGTTTCTCTGGAGTCTAACTTATTGAGTTCTTTGTAAATATTGGATATTAGCCCTCTATCAGATATAGGATTGGTAAAGATCTTTTTAAAATCTGTTGGTTGCCATTTTATCCTGTTGACAGTGTCCTTTGCCTTACAGAAGCTTTGCAATTTTATGAGATCCTATTTCTCAATTCTTGATCTTAGAGCACAAGCTATTGGTGTTCTGTTCAGGAAATTTTCCTCTGTGCCCATGTGCTCAAGGCTGTTCCCCACTTTCTTTTCTATTAGTTTTAGTGTATCTGGTTTTATGTGGAGGTCTTTGATCCACAAAGCTTTTTATAATAACATAGGAATGGATCAATTTGCATTCTTTTACATGCTAGCTGCCAGTTGAGCCAGGGCCATTTGTTGAAAATGCCGTCTTTTTCTCAACTGGATGCTTTTAGTTCTGTCAAAGATCAAGTGACCATAGGTGTGTAGGTTCATTTCTGGGTCTTCAGTTCTATTCCATTGATGCACCTGCATGTCACTGTACCAATACCATGCAGTTTTTATCACAATTACTCTGTAGTACAGCTTAAGGTCAGGGGTGGTGATTCCACCAGAAATTTTTTTATTGTTGAGAATAGTTTTTGCTATCCTATGTTTTTTGTTATTCCAGATAAATTTGCAAATTTCTCTTTCCAACTCTGTGAAGAATTGAGTTGGAATTTTGATGGGGATTGCATTGAATCTGTAGATTGCTTTCAGCAAGATGGCCAATTTTAATATATTAATCCTGCCAATCCATGAACATGGGAGATCTTTCCATCTTCTGAAATCTTCAATTTCTTTCTTCAGAGATATGAAGTTCTTGTCAAACAGATCTTTTACTTGCTTAGTTAGAGTCACACCAAGGTATTTTATATTATTTGTGACTATTGTTTAAAACCACAAGAAATTCAAGAAGAAGGAAGACCAAAGTGTGGATACTTTGATCCTTCTAGAAGGGGGAACAAAATACTCATGGGTTGCAGACACAAAGTATGGGGAGCAGAGACTGAAGGAAGGACAATCCCAAGACTGCCCCACCTGGGAATCCTTCCTGTATTCAATCACCAAAGCTAGACACAATTGTGGATGACAGCAAGTGCTGGCTGACAGGAGCCTGATATAGCTATCTCCTGAGAGGCTCTGCCAGTGCCTGACTAATACAGAAGTAGAGGCTCACAGCCATCCATTGGACTGAGCACAGAGTCCCCAATGAAGGAGCTAGAGAAAGGGCCCAAGGAGCTGAAGTGGTTTGCAGCCCCTTAGGCAGAACAATATCAAGTAACTAGTACCCCCAAGAGCTTCCAGGGACTAAACCAAAGAGTACACATGGTGGGACTCATGGCCCCAGCTGCATTAGTAGCAGAAGATGGCCTACTTCATCATCAATGGGAGGAGAGGACTTTGGTCCTGTGAATGTTCTATGCTCCAGTGTAGGGGAATACCAAGGCCAGGAATCAGGAGAGGGTGGCTTGGTGAGCAGGGGGACAGGGGAGGTAATAGGGTTTTTAATTTGGAGGGGAAACTGGGAAAAGGAATATCATTTGAAATGTAAATAAAGAAAATATCTAATAAAAAGTAAATTAAAAAGAAAGATTTGGCCTCTCAGTTTCAAGCTTTATATGTTGAAGAATATTTAGCATTTTTCCCATCTTTAGGATGGGTAAGCAGACAAGGTGCCTTTGAGATGGAAAATACAAGAAAAAGCTTCATTCCAGTTTATGAATTAATTCAATGGGTATTTATTGAACAGTTACTATGCCTTGAAAAAAATACTGATCATTTTCAATGGCGAATACTTTGAGCAGCAAAATAGTCTGTTCTAGTGGAGGCTGAGTTCCAGTAAGTTAAAACTGAGAACACTTAAAGGGCTTTGTAGTGGCTTGTAGGCTGTGGAGGAGAAGTAGAGGAGAGAATGAGACAAGCTCCCTCCAGAAGAAGAAAAGAGAGTGCTGAGGGAAGCAAGGGTCGCAACTTAACGCATGGGTCAGGGTCAACAATTAGGCTACTGCCAAGGAATAAAGTCAAACTTGGTCAAATTACGTTAAGAAAATACTACAAACTGTGTAGAGAGTGAACTTCAGCCATGTAATAAAGGGCTTTGTATATAAAAAAAATATAAGTTTAATAGTATAGATAAAGAGTAAGTTAAAAAGGACTTTAGAGAAAGGTAATAATCCAATGCACTGTAATTAAAACAACACACATGAGTATACAAGGTGGTGTCCCATTCTAGAGAATTGAAAGGAACCGGTGAGCCATTGACTGAAAGCTGGTAGGAATGGGAGGAGGGCAGAGTTTCAGACATAAATGACAGGGCTTGAAACGCAGTGGTTATGATGGGGGAGGGAGAGGAAATAATAAAATTTTATCCCTAGATTTCTAGCTCTGCTGACTAGGAGAAAAAGGTTAGCCTTAATTGGCTGTAGTTAAGCTAAGCAATAAAGGAAAGGTCTCTGAATTCATCCAGTAATAACTTATGCAAATAAAAACTACCTTGCACACTGTAGGTGTATTAAAACATCAACTTTCTTTTACATGTTTTTCTTCTTTCTATTGTGGACAGTGGAAGTTAAATATGCTACTGTTGTGGTTTTGAAGCAGTGCTCAACAAGATGACAGTTTGTACCTGATCCCTAAAATCCGTGGAAATAAAGTCAAGAAGGGAGTTAGTGCCTAAACAAGGTAGAAAGTCCAACCGCTGAATATTAATGAGCCAGTCTAACAACAAACACCTCAAAGCCCATCCCTTTGGACAGTCTTTCCCCTAGAATGTACCTCCTCAGTAGCATACATACTAAGGAACTTGAGGAAATGGTTCTGAGAGAAGGGCAGATAGTTGATGATAACTCTCCTGCTGAACTCTTTTAGTAATACACCTGCACTAGAAAATGGGCAAACCATTTTCCTTAAAACTAGGTGACATGTTATGAGCATCTGAGATACCACATGGGGTGCTGAAGTCATAGTTTGCATAAACTGCCCATCAATTTCCTGTCTTCAGCAAGATTAACCTTTGAAAAGGTGAGTGTCTCTAGCAGCTGATTTCCATTTCAGTCACTCAAGCAACCTTATTAGCCCTTTCAAGGAGGGTGAAGTGGAGGGCCCTCTGGTACAAACTTGTTCTGGGGAACATTGTCCTTTTACATTTCCTATTGAAAGTTGGTTTTGAAAATTTTGTTACTCAATGGTGTATTTTTTTTTAATGAGATTTGACTACTGTATTGTAAAGCAATGCCATTCATAGATCCTTAGATATGAATAAACCCCAGGATTTCAATGTACCAGAGAAATCAGCTCCTTGTCACTGGAGCCAAGCAATAATGTGGTGTATCAGAATCCCAGAGCCACAGACAGAATTACTTTGGGAGCCTAAGACAGAGTTGGTAGTCTTGAAACAAACTTCCAGTGTGCTCTCTAGAAGCCAGGACATGAGGACCATGGACATGCCATCTGGTAGGCACCTTGGGAAAATGAGCAAGTGTCATCATGCCACTTTCCTTTGAGGAGTTGTTAAGAGCACCAAGTAGGGAGGACTGAGACCAAAACATGACTCATGACTCATTGATTTATGCAGAGAACCCAAAGACCTTATTGAAATGGCACAGCCTTCTGAATCTTTTCCTCTGGTGTTCCTAGATACCACTGCAGTATGTGTGTACAGACAGCATATGCAAACCAAATCAAATGACCTTTATTTATACACATTTTATTTTTATTAATGTATCTGCATTTTGAAACAAGGCATTACTATACAGCTTAGTATAGCCTGAAACTTTGTATAGCCTAGCCTCACATAAAATTTACAAGTGCAAGCATGTACTGCTACACCTAAAATCATCATTTGGTGCATCTAGGTAGAGTGCCTTATTCACTATTTTTCATACTCTCTGCCCAACAGTGATGGATTAGACCACAAAGCACGAGTGACCCTAAATCCTTTCACTTTGTCCCATACCCCCTGGACCTTCAGAACATGGTAACTGGGATAACTTGGCAGACAATTAAGTGACAGGCTTAAATAAAGACTCAAGGTTCCTTCCCAAACTGTTTGCCTATTAAGAAAATGAATGACCATTTTGCACTGCACGCTCATTTGAATTACATCGTCTTTGTACAACCTGGTGGTTATTTTATTCACATAATTATTCATGTGCTTTTCTTAAGGTGCCTTTGTCTCACAGTGAGAAAATATAAAATTTTGTGCAGTAATTGCACAGAGTCACCCACAATGGGTGGTGCAGTTTGCTGCTTTTGCCATTGCTAAAGAATGAAAGGCACAAATCAAGCTGCCAAACGTAAGTGAGCAAAAGAAGGTTAACAGAGCAAAACAGCAATTAACAGCAAATGAGCACAAATAAGCCTTCCTTCATCACAGCAGCCCTGGAGCACACCCTCACTCTGCTTGCAACAGCCAGCAACAGGAAACCAGGCCAGAAGTCCCTACTGTGGCCAGGAAGGCACAGCCTTTTCTTATAGTTCATTAGTGAAAAAGAGTTCTATACATGAGTAGTTGGGCACATACATCCAGGCAATACACTATCCCCACCCAAATAGCACCTCTGTGATAGAAGCTCTTCATAGATAATGTTAATAAAACTCTGTGACAGTCTCTTCACACAGTGCTAATAAACATAAAATATGACCATGGACAAAAGTTTAAAGTCTTTTTATAGCCACATTAAATACAAAGAATTAAAGTTAGGACTGTAATAATATAAACCAATATGTCTGAATAGTATTGTGAGAATTTTCTTTTGTTTGTTTGCTTAGTTGGTTGGTTTTTTTTCAAGACAGGGTTTCTCTATGTAGAGAGCGTCAGGCTGTCCTAGAACTCGCTCTGTAGACCAGGCTGGCCTCAAACTCAGAAATCTGCCTGCCTCTGCCTCCCAAGTGCTGGGATTAAAGGCATGAGCCAGGACTGCCCAGCATGAGTGTCTTTTATCTCTTTTCAATTTAGACTTTCTTCCTTGCCAGTGCTCAGCAGCTAAGTGTGACTAGTGGCTAATTATCTTCACTTACCTCCTCTACTCTCTTCTCTATTGCTTTTCCTTTTAGACACAGTGTCATGTGGAGGACAGGCTAACCTTAAACTTGCTATTTATATGAAAATGGCTTTAAACCCTTACTCCTCTTGCCTCCATCTCTGGAACCCTAGCAGTATAGAAACAAACCACCATATCCAGTTTATATGGTGATGGGGTTGAATCCAGGGTTTCCTGCATGCTAGGCAAGGGCTGAGTCATATCCATAGCTGACACTCTGAAGTTCTTCTGCCACCCCCTTTTCTTTCTAGATTTTGGTGTGTTTTTTAAAACACTTATTAAGATTTTAAATTGTAATATCACATAATTCTTAGTACCACAATGGAAATTGAAATGTCTCTGGTTTGTAAGCTGGTTTTTTTTTTAATTATTGGGTTTTTAAGTGTCAATAAAAAATATCAGTTATTTTACTCAGATTCTAGGACAGTTTTTAGCTTATTAAATTTGCTTCTAAATACTTCAGTGTTCAACTGAAGTGCTCATTTAGGGTATATTATAATTTCATACATAAAATAACTACATTGACTGTTATTTTAGACACCCAAATGTTTTTAAACCATGAAAGGGGTATTCATACTGACGTTAGCAGGCTGTTGGCAAACCGAAGTCTCATTCAGAAAATGTCTAGGTTCCTTTCACAGCCTACAGTGCTTCTGGGAAAGAATCTATTCATTCTACATGTTTGCCTGTCATCAGTAGAATTTTTCAGCCATTCCTAGGGAAGATAATACTCAATTATTTTCCAGGGGAACAATCTGTATTCCACTTCTCACACAATCTGTAAGCTTTTTCTTAGGAAAAAACAAAACAAAACAAAACAAAACCTTCTAAGTGCTTACTATAGCTAAAGCATGTAGGTTTTATTCCTTTTGCTTAATTTTTTACCAGAATATTCTAAATTAATCTATGTGAGAAGCATAAATATCAGAGCAGGAAAGACAAAAGGATACTAATCTTTGTATAAGAAATAACAGTCAAGGGTCCGAGCAGCATCAGGGACACATTCTCAACTGTGCATTACTGCTTCCTGGAAAGTAGCATGAATCTTTGAAGGAAGAAATAAGTACATTTTATAGAATAAATGTAGGACGTTTGATGTGTAGAATAGAAAATATTCACATGCAACCCCACTGGAAGAACAGCAGTATCAACCAACCAGACCCCCTAGAGCTCGCAGGGACTAAACCACCAACCAAAGAGTACACATGGAGGGATCTATGGCTCCAGCTACATATGTAGCAGAGGATGGCCTTGTCTGTCATCAATGGGAGGGGAGGCTCTTGGTCTTGTGAAGGCCTGATCCCAATATAGGGAAATGCCAGGACAGGAAGGTGTGAGTGGGTTGGTGGGTAGGGGAACATACTCATAAAAGCAGGGAGAGGGAGGATGGGATAAGAGATGTCCAGGGGTGGGGAATCTGGAAAGAGGATAACATTTGAACTGTTAAAGAGAATATCCAATAAAAGAAAAAAAAAAGGATTTGAGATAAAGTACTAAGATATGGTTACCAGATCTGACCTGTTTGACAGTGTGCAACTCTGGGGTGTGACATTGTTTTCAGAACCTTGTTGACCCTACAGGCAAACGGGGGATTGAAGCCCTGCTTGATCTAGCTTACTAGTAAAGATGCAATGATGTAAGTTAGTGAAGAGATTACTTAAAATGTCTGCATAATGAATGCATAACCTTGTGATGAATCTGGCTTCCTCAACAGGGACACAACTTAGCTTAATTAAACAAGGATAAAATACAAAGTTTGATTGGACTTACTCTGATGGCTTCTGAGGCTCCAATCATGAGCCACACCATACCTTTGAAATGCTTTTGAGTGGGAGTTTGCATTTTTTTAACAGTAGGAAAGGCCTTCCAGGATCCCTGTGCATCACTGAGCCCACACAACTTTGCCCACTACTAAGCTGCCAGACACTGAAGCAGTAAGTATTGTAAAAGAGCATTGAGTCATTTTGTGAGCTGATAAGGTGAAGAGGAGAGTCCAGTCTCCAGTCTGTCTCTCTTGGACCAGGATTTGGGACAGGTAGGGAAATCAGGTGATTTAAGATAGACAAAAGGAAACATTTTTAAAGTGACCAGTGATTTGCTTGTAGGAAATAAGAAAACTGCCATGTTCACCAGATGTAGGTACAGAATATACAATTAGTATGATAAAAAATGTAGATTGTCTGGTCACCTGGCATGGAAAATTCACCCATCAGACACCTGTGCCAACGCAGAGACAAGCCCTATGGGCTCAGTGGAAATAGTTGTGATGTCCCTGAAAAATTAACTATGAAACTATCCAAGTAATACCTATGAGAGTGAAGCCTTATTTAACAGCTAAGCTACCAATGCTGTAACTTCCAGAGTTAGTAAATTTGAAAGCAAACTAAGGCAAAAGTACTAAAGGAGGACACAGAGGCTGAGTCAGAGGTGTAATAATCCCAATTGTCGGCTTCGATAAATGAGTTTAGGCTGCCTGAGCTTTTTGGCTGACACCTACCAAAGTTAGGTTCCTTCTTGTGGTTAGAGAATCAGAGACTGAAGTCCTATTCTTTTAATAGTTAAGTCAGAATTACTCTTGGGTCTCTGGGAGATTCTTCTTAGCTACAAGGCATATTTACAAGTGTAAGCCCTACATTTGCTCAATGCTCAACATAACACTGTAGCCCTGAATACAAGACCTGGGTGTGTGGACATGCATAGCCAAGCTCTGTCACTTAGGGACATTCCCAGCCATGGTCTTTGTCTTTAGGTTACATGTTGCAATTGGCTTTATTTCTAGGCCACTGTTTAATGTTTTGTTCATAGGATATTTTTGGAATAGGGGCCAACTTTAAGAATTAGAGGAACTTAGCTAAGTGTTGTGGGGCACATATTTACAGCAATCAGTAGAACTCTGTGAGCTGAGACAAGCTTGTGATTCCAGGACAGACAGGGATATGCAGAGAGACCCTATCTCAAAAACAAACAACAATAAATAAATAAATAAATAAATAAATAAATAAAACCCAGGAAAGATATGGAGGACAGCCAGGGATATGCAGAGACCCTGTCTCAAAAAGAATCAATCAATCAATAGATAAATGGAACTCAGAAAAGAGATGGAGATTAGTTGTGTTGTTTTGTTACTGCTGGGAGCTCTAGGAAATCAAAGTTTATACAAAAATTCAGAATATAGAGTTTGGTTACTCATCACTCAATTAATTTTGGATCAAACAGAAATTCCAAGTTGATTAGTGGTTTTAGATTCACATATTACCTTATGAATAGAAGGTAATATTTACCATTCTTTTATATCATAAATAATGCTTATTCCTTCTCCTTGAGAAGTAATTCCAGGCCTCTAACAACCCAGAGAGGGAATTTTCAGTACCTTTGCTCCAGAATACTCTAATAACAAAATCTAATTTCTCTTCAAATGGAGAAAAAAAACCCTCTACATTCTATCATATCATATAATTTAGATAGGAAAAATTGCTTGTTAGGAAATTCTTTAAAGTAAGAAATCATTGCAGTAAACATCACTTTGTATAGGGCATCTAAACCACAGATAACAAGGAAAACATTGCCTTGTGGATGAACACCTGTGCTTAACTTTTGAGAGATGATCTGACATCCAAACAACCTGTGTCTTGGTGTTGGGTTTCCCTTTATGTTGTTTTCTTGCAATAATTTTTAAGTATGTTGATTATTTAGAGCATGTCTATTTTAAATCTATATATCTGAGAACTTAATCTGTGTTTCAAAAGAGAGGTTCACTTATATTTCAGCATACATTTAAATTAAAGAGTCATTAGAAGTAATGCTATAGAATAAAACCCTCAAGTGGCCTTAAAAATATGTAGTGAGGTGCTAATTGTTAGAAAAAAATTGGCAATTATATCACTTAAAACTGTCTTGCTGTTGGTGATGATGTCATGTTGGGTTGATAAAGGAGTTTAAAATGATTTAAAGTTCAAAGATCTTAATGATCAATAAAAATCATGGAAGCGTTTGGTGGAACAGAAAAATGACAAAGGCATTGATGAGGAGAAATTGAGAATGATGCTTATGCAGTGTGTACTTCATCCCAGGCACTGCTGTGAGCATATACTGTGCAGAGATTCATTGACTCTTCCAGATAAACACAGATAGTGGAAACATCATATGGGAAAATGAGGAAGGTGAAGAGGAAGGAGTAGAAGAAATTAAGATTCATGTACAAACTCAGAGTTAAGGAAAATCTACCAGTTGGCCTTCGAAATTGGTCTCAGGGTACCTGAGATTTCCTGAATAATCTCTAGGACTACTTGTGGGGTTGCATGTCCTTTTTAATATGATGACATAGATAGTAAATAAATTAATTCATTCATTTTAACATGTACTTATAGGACTATAGGTACTCTCTCAGATGTTTTACCACATAGACTGCTAGTTCTTTTTAGCATAATAGACAAAGCAGCACCAGTCTGAAGAGATGAAGTGAAGGGCATCATAGGCATCGTTTTGCTGTGGGTACTTCCTATTGTGATTCATGTGATCATTATCAAAACATATAGCTCTCAGCTTAATATGAGTACTTAAACTTTGATTTTTCTTTTTTTTATTTTTTAATTAGGTATTTTCTTTATTTACATGTACATTTTCCCTTTCCCATCTCCCCCTCCAAAACAAACAAACAAACAAACAAACAAAAGCAAGAACAAACCCCTTTTGCCTCCCCCTTCCCCATGCTTGCCACCCCACCCTCTCCCACTTATTGGCCCTGGCATTCCCCTACACTGGGGCACAAAACCTTCACAAGGCCGAGGTCCTTTACTCCTATTGATGATCGAATTAGCAATCCTCTACTATATACCTGCTGCCAGTACATTCAATCCCACCCTGTATAGTCCTTGATTGGTGGTTGGGTCCCTGGGAGCTCTGAGGGTACTAGTTAGTAATTGTTGTTTGTCCTAAGGGGCTGCAAACCCTTCAGCTCCATAGAACCTTTCTCTAACTCCTTCATTGGGGACAGTGTACTCAGTTCAATGAATGGCTGTGAGCCTCTACATCTGTATTAGTCAGGTATTGTCAGAGCCTCTTAGGAGATAGCTATATGCTTGTCCTTCCTTCTGTCTCTGCTCCATAGTTAATCTCTGTCACTCCTTCTGTGAGTGTTTGATTCCCCTTTTTAAGAAGGAATGAAATGTCCACCTTTTAGTCTTCCTTCTTCTTAAGTTTCTTGTGGTTTGTGGGTCATTCTTCCTGTATTCCAAACTTCTGGGCTAATAACCACTTATCAAAGAATGCATACCATGTGTGATCTTTTGTGATTCGGTTACCTCACTCAGGATGATACTCTCCAGATCCATCCACTTCCCTAAGAATTTCATAAATTCATTGTTTTTAATAGCTGAGTAGTACTCCATTGTGTAGATGTACCACACTTTCTGTATCCATTCCTCTGTTGAGGGACATCTGGGTTGTTTCCAGT
>JADRCD010160371.1:0-16891 GCA_019843815.1 Montemys delectorum | reverse complement strand
GGGGAGGGGGGAGGGAACAGGGGTTTGTTTTTGTTTTTGTTTTTGTTTTTTATTTTATTTTTTTCCTTTTTATGGAGGGGAAACTGGGAAAGGAGATATCATATGATATGTAAATAAAGAAAATATCTAAAAATAATAAAAAATAAAGAACTCAAGTCGTTAGACTCCAGAGAACCAATAACCCTATTAAAATATGGGGTACAGATCTAAACAAAGAATTATCAACTGATGAATACTGAATGGCTGAGAAGTACCTAAAAAAATGTTCAACATTCTTAGTCATCAGGGAAATGTAAATCAAAAGAACCCTGAGATTCCACCTCATGCCAGTCAGATTGGCTAGGATAAAAAACTCAGGTGACTGCAGATGCTGGAGAGGTTGTGGAGAAAGAGGAACACTCCTTCATTGCTGGTGGGATTGCAAGCTGGTACAACCACTCTGGAAGTCAGTTTGGCAGTTCCTCCGGAAATTGGACATAATACTACCAGAGGGTCCAGCCATACCACTCTTTATTTTGTTTTTACTTCATCAAACACTCACATCTTTGGTATTTCCTTTACTCTTCCTTTTTAGGTTTCATTTGTTGTGCTTTTTCAAATTTCTTGAAATGGTCATGTAAATAATACTATTAATATATACTGTCAAAAGTGTAAACTCAGTTAAAATTATAATTTCATCTAAAAATTCCACAAGCAGTAGAGCATGACTTTTGACATACAATGTTTTTATGTTTTTATTATCACTAAATTGAAAATAGTATACGCTTCATTTTATACTTCATGTAACACAAAAACATACAGCGATTGCACAGCTATCTGTTGATCTTCCTAGATTAATCATGTCCTGATAAGAGGAACAAACTGCACTATTTTATTTTGTGATGATCGGGTACAAAAGTCTAGTGATCCTGTTAAGTTAATGTTGTTGAACAAGATGTTCAGATTTTCTATATTGATATTGGAATGTTTTTCCTGTTTCTCTTATCAGTTATCCAAAGAAAATGGCTCTATTTTTCATCTTATTTCCTCTTTTATTTTGTTTTAGTCATATTAAAACTTTAGCAATTGATGTGGAAGCTGTAGAGTTGCTCATCCTCCTGGTACAGTAGAAACTGGGCACTTGAGATAGATAGTCCATCATTTCTGAAGTGATTCATCTTGTTTCCCCCAATCTTTGTAGAGAATCTATCTTCTGACACTAACACTATGACAGCTTGTATATGTATGTGTTTATAATGTGTACATGTGTAATTTTAATGTCACTGTATATATTCCTTCATTTTCACAAATCACTTCAAGTATCCTGAAATTTGCTCATGTTATCTATATGGTTTGGAATTTTTTTTTTTAATTTCAATTAGTCACTGTCTTTTTAAAATCTAAATTCCTCTTCATTATTGTATTTTTGTATGTAAAGAATTTAGATGAGATATATTAGAAGTTATTTAGAAATCAAAAATAATCTGAAATTTGTTATACTATGAATAGATTATAGAAGTGAAAGAAAATAATCCAGCCTATGTATAGATTCTATTTGGATTAAGATGAAATTATTTTTATCTTTTCAATTTCTCATTGAGCTTCACATAATCTTCATAGCTTAAACTTTTCTTTTGTTCAAAAATGCTGGAGGTATCGTGAAAGGCTTGTCAGTGTTATTATATGAACAACTGATAAGACAATAATTCTGGAAATTTTAAAACAGAATTGTTCATAGAACTAATTACATGTGTGGTGACAATAAATATGTGTGGGTGTTTATGTTCATTCTTTAGAGAGAAACAAAGATATTCATTGTTTTGTACATATTCAAATGTTTATAAGCATATGAGTTGTCAGTGGTTACTAGGAATAGAGGAATTAGAAATAAACCTTATATGAGGTCTAATCATGAGATAAGTACTCAACCCTAACCACTTATAAATAAGTCTTAAGCCATCCAGCAATACTTGAGGCTTGCATTCATGTGCATCAAGGTAGTGGAGACAACACAGGCTAAACTTTTAACCAAATAAAATAGCCTACAATATTTGGAGATCAAGTTTTCAATTAAAAAAACCTGGACATCATGGCACATACGTTTGGAAATTTTGGAATTTCCCAGCATTTGGAAAATAAGAGCAGGAGATAAGGAGTGCAATGTCATCTTTGGCTCCATAGTGAGTTTGAGCTCATCCCGGGTTAAATAAAACCATGTTCCAAAAGACAAAACAAGCATTCAATACATAAATGGAATATGATTGGACTCTCTTTCCCTATCATATACAAAATAAAGCACCAAATGATTACACAACCCAGTATAAATGAGAAAACAATGCAAACTTGGAAAGTGTTAGAAGTGAACAGGTTGTGTATTTTGCTTCATTTGATACAAGGAAGTCCAGAAGTGTGAGCAAGCATGGCTCATAGGAAGCAGTAGAAACTTCTCGTCAGACTGTAAACTGCAGTACCATGTGGTAAGTGCAGTATTTGATTATGTGTGAACCCTATGTACCCCACAACCCAACAGTTGCCTTTTAAGTGGCATTTTTAGTAGATGACCATTACAAGCACTGAAATATTACTCATTGGAGAGTAACTTAATTAATAATGAGGCCGGTGCACAATGGCATATTACATAGGGAAGAAAAGAAACTGGAAGCACACACAACAACATGAGTTTACTTTTAGAATATAACAGCCACCCTGTTGTATGCAAGAAAGCCTATATTTAAAAATTTGCCGTCTATCTTTCTTTCTGGAAGAAGAAACAAACAATGTCTTATGCTTCAGGGCAAGGACGGATAGTTTTGTGGAGTTTGTAATGTTCTATGGCAACTTGAAGGGAATGGTGACAGATTGCTTTAAAATTATTTATTTGTGATGCTGAGGACTAAACTCCTGGCGTCGTACATATCAAGACCCCTGTGCCACCTCCCCAGCTCGTGGTTAATGTCTCCCTGCTGTTTGTAACTTGGTTTGGAGGTTTTATCTTCTTTGTATTTTTTCTCTCTCATGTCCTCAGTAAAATGTGGACTTGCTCTGGGTAGGCATTCTGACTACTGTTATGTGCCTCAAACTCAATGATAAACACAGATGCTATGTTTATTTTTACCATTTTATTCATTATTATTTAGTGTATGGATGTATGTGCAAACACACTTGTAGAGGTTCGATGACAACTTTCAGAAGTGCCTTTTTCTTTTCACCATCAAGGTCTCTGGAATTGAACTCAGATATTCAGGCTTGAAGGCAAGCAACTTTATCCACCAAGTCTTTTCACTGGATCTTAAAGTTATTTTTAACTTATGCAAGTATTTGAGACATTTTCTTTGAGCAGATTATACTTTACTTAAACAGACTTGATATACAAAGCAAAAGAAAGAAAAACTTGGTGAACTAATATACCCATGTGTACTTTCCCACCTCTTTGTGACTGAAGATGAAGAGTTCAGGAATGACCTCTGGAAGTGGTGTCTCCCCCAAGAACTTTGCAACACGTGCAGTTACTCTGCCTAATTGGTCAGAGCTGAGACATAGAAGGATAGGCTCCATGTGCCTGAGTACAGACTTATGAACACTTCCACTCCCGACACAGAGCTCAGCAATCCACCAGTGGAAACCTCTCAGAACATGCTTTCTGTGATGACTTGAATGAGAATGGCCCCCATAGGCTCATATATTTGACTGTTTCATCATTGGGGAGTGAACTTTGAAAGGATTAGAAGGATTAGAAGGTGTGTGCTATAGGGAATGGGATTTGAGGTTTCATAAACCCACAGCAGGCCCAGTCTCTTCTCTCTGCCTGTGATTTGGGATGTTAAGGTTTCAACTACTGCTCCAGCACCTGGCTGTGTGACACCATGCTCCCTGTCATGATAATGGGCTAAGTCTCTGAAATTGTAAGCAAGTTTCTAATTAATTGCTTTCATTTAAAAGAGATGCCATGGTCATGGTGTCCCATCACAGCAGTAGAACACCAACTAAGGCAGCTTTTGAATGAAGGACCAAATAACGATGCAGGAAATTCATCTACAGCACTGCTCCCTCGGTTGATGACTCACTCAGAGAACTGCCTTGGCTCCCTCAGATTCCTTCCCCATTATTAAACCACTGTAAATATATAGGAACACTAACTCTCACCTCTGTGGACTTTGGAATGACTCGTTCATCTTTTATGTTTAAGTTTACGTACATGTTTCTATGACTGATCACCTGTATCGTCACTGCATACTTGTGAAAATGAGAGGACAGGCTCAGATGTTGGTCCTCACTGCTTGGTTTGAGATGGAGTCCCTTATACTGCTGTGTATGTTGGTCCCTAGCTAGCTCTGGAGTTTCCACAAAGTCTTCTGCCTCAACCTACTATTTTGAATGGAAGCACTAGGCATACATATATATGCCACAGTATTGGTTTTCTGTGAGTTCTGGGTATTCAAACTCAGGTCATCAGATTTGTGTAAGAAGCAGAGCCATCTCCCAAGCCGGCCTCTGAAACTACTTCAAATATGATCTATGGATTTGGGCAAAAACATCAAGAAACCAATTCACACCCAGAAAGGACTGCATCCATCCACTGAGGTGGAGCCCTTTGTGGTGTTTTACTGTATATTTTGCTGTATTATTCTAACCACGATTACTGAATAAACACACAGTAGCTATGCTGAACAGTCAGGAATGCTAAGCATAATATCACATAGACAATTGGGAATGCCTTTTCTATTTCCACATACTTCTGGTCGATTCCTGCAAGATACGTTACATTCCCACTTTCCACAGCTTGTCTATTACAAATTTCCATTCAGAGTGAAATGGCTCTTCATGGTGAGCAAATATATAATTAAAATTTACTTTGGTTCAGTGAAAATATGCCTTCTTTCTCAAGGAGTCCCCAAGGCTAGGCTCAAAGTAGACAAGTTTAGATATGGTGGATTTATCAGTAAATTTAGGCCAATTTAAGAGGCATGCCTTCAAATTTATTAAAGATGGTGCTTATGGGAGAGTCTGTAATGGCCTCAGCCTCAGAATTTTGGCAATCCATGCAGTTTGCTCTGGTCTTGAACGTGAATTTATGTGAGAGAAAAGGAAAGGGCTGGGATTTTTTTTTCTGGGTTTAACATCCTCCCTTTGACCGCAGAAGAGTCCAGAAACTCACACAAGCAATTCCATATGGAGAGGAGGGATGTCTAGCCAAAACAAGTTGTTCTGCTTATTAGTGTTGGGCTGAATAAGTCACTCAGAATATTTGGCATGCCTACGTACTTACAAATGAGAGATGCAAGGCTAATGTTTGCCCTTTCATTTTTCCCCTAGAGTTTCAGATAAGGAAACAGTGGTGAGTTAGGAAGCATCAGAGGCAACTGCACTCAAGCCCCCATTTCCCCTAAACATTTGAATAGGCTCCCATAAGCAGCAGCAAAGATTTCGTTGCTCTTGGCTGACTGCAGGGTGACAGACACAATTCTCACTGTCATCTATTTTCACATTCCATCCTTCTTGGACAAGATTATCAACTTGCTTTGGTGTGAATCAAATAGGTTTAATTGAAACTTTGGAAGTATTTCTGAACAATGTTAAGGACATGCCATATAAGACTCCATCATATACAAAGTCCATGAAAGAATGAATTTATTCTCCCTTGAAAGAACAAGCTTGACTGCTAAAAATGTCTAACTCTAGTAAGAACATTGCTGCAGCTTTTAAAGTGAACCCAGCTTTATGGTCGCATGGAAGAGCCCTGTGGAAGCGCATGTGTTAAAATATAATCCAGAAATGTTAAATGACATCCATCCAACCCACTGAAACCCAGGATGCTGGGTGACACTTTCAGACGGCAGGAAAGAGAGCTTGTGGCAACCACCCACAACACAACTTATTTCGCTCAGTTGCAAAACACTTGCATGGTATGCAATTTGCCAATAATTACCCAGATATTTTGACGGGGCCTGGCTTGCATATTTGTAAATATTTGTGGTTGCTAAGTTACCAGCTATAGTTATTTGTGTTTATGTACCATGTCATTTTGTGGCAAAGGAAGCTGTTGTAGACTTCCCAGCAAGAGGCTCCTTCCTTCTAATGGGTGACTTCTTAGCATTTTCCAATAGCAGTCTTTGAAAATGCATTTATATTAAAAATTCCAAACTGCCAAAGTACAGTATATTTCTGGCTTATTCTACTTTTTCTAATATATAAGGTATTTGTAGACATCAGATGTCTATTGTTCTTTTATTTATTTGGTCTTTAATTCGGGACACATTCTTGCAAGAACCTGTCAAAGGTCCAATGGGCATTTGAGAATGTATCTCAACTTCTTGCTGTCTAGTCTAATGGGAGAGAAAATACCTATCAAAATAACTCAAGTTCTTATATAACTGAATTGCTCACTGCTAGTAGGGACTGACATCTACTATCCACTCATTCTGGAAATTGAGATGAGAGCGTTCCCCTCCCAAGCATTCTGGGAGAACACAGGAAGTGCTTCCTATGTGTGTGTGTGTGTGTGTGTGTGTGTGTGTGTGTGTGTGTGTGTGGTGTAGGAGATGATAGTGAGGAAAAGCATATACATTGAAAAATGAAGGTAATAAAAATATCACAATTAGGTTTCTGTTGCTGTAATTAAACACTACAACCAGTAGCAACTTGAGGAAGAAAGACTTAAACTTCCAGATAGCCCGTCACTCACAGAAGACAGAGCAGAAACTAAAGGCAAGAATCCAGAGGCAGGAACCAAAATAGAGATCACAGAGAAACACTTCTCACTAGCTTTCAGTCCATGGCTTGCTCAACAGGATTCCTTATACAACCCAGGACCACCTGCCTTGTATGGCAGTCCCCACAAAGACTAACTCTCCGACATCAACCATTAATTAATCAAACATCTCCATGGATTTCCCTATAGGCCAGTCTGATAGAGACATTTTCTTAAGTGAGATTCCTTTTGCTGAGATTAGTTGAGCTTGTGTCAAGTTGACAGAAACCTAGCCAACATACAGGGCAGACACACTTTGATGGGCTTTGAAGTGATGGCTGTGTGCTTTTCTGTAGAGGATGCACTTGACTTGCTGAGAAATTGATATTGAAGTCAGGATTATTAAGGCAATATCATCTACATGTCTAGGACTTTGTGATCTACACGTGTCCCCTCCCTTTAAGCCCTCCTACAAGCAAAATATCTGTGGACTGTTAGCATATCCTCGGTGTTTGCCTTACTTTCCTATGAAGAAGCCAGGTACCATATTTAGATCCAGTCCCATGATGCCTGTCTTCCACACATCACTGACAGTTTTGAGTTAGTATGGGACACCATCGTAGGTTCACCAATATCTTCCCAGGTGTTGATTGGGTTTATGGAACCCAACACCCATGTATCTACAATATTTTTCTTGAAAAAAGTATTATTCTATAATTATTTGCAGAGAATTAGAAAAAGATGGAACTTAGTCTCCCTTCTGTCTGAAACTCATACAGAGAAACACACACACACATGCACACACACACAAACATACACACACACACACACACACATGCACGTACACACAAGCACACACACACACACACATGCACGTACACACAAGTGCACACACACACACACACATGCACACACACACGCACATGTACATGCACATATACACACACACACACATATCTGGAAAGGCAATTCCATCTTTTATTTCTTTCCATGCCACTTTCTGACTCTCAGTCTGAGGCCTTGTATTACACAAATAAGATACATTTATAGCATGACAGATAAAGACAAAGAAAGATGAGAATTCAAAGATAGTACTGTATCCTGGGATTGGTAACGAAGGGTTTAAATCATATGGCAGAAGTTGCTTTGTAATTTCTTTTTAAAATTCTAATGTTCATAAGTGAACATTACAACAATTCACAACCAAAGTCCATTGTTTTCCTCTCGCTGTGGGTGAACAGTAAAGACAGGGGGCAACAAAATCAGTTCGTTCTGGCTTTCCAAAAAGGTTGCTCATGTGGGAGTTCTGACACACTGGGAAATACCTTCCACTCTTTCACTGATGTTGGATGTGTGGTGATGTACAACTCATCTGTTGTCCCATCCCACTCTTCCCCTGAAGGAGGCTAACAGGAGTGTAATAGAGGTTATTGTTAGTGTCTCCCTGGGAAACAGATTTAGAGAAGCTAGGAGCAAGGGAGAGAAGGATGAGCTAAAGAGGTCTATATGTTGTACTACATGTACCTTTCAATCATGTTTCGGTTCATGCCTTTGCAGTACTTAGAGTAGAGAGATGATCTGTAGCTATAGTCATGGGTACAGAGTGTCTGGGGCTTGAGTCATGACAAGCCATTTTATTCTTCTATGCCAGTCCTCCTCAGGACGAGCCCTAAGGCAGAAAAACAACATGATGAACAGAGGGAGAAATGGTCTCCCAGCAGCAGCCCAGCCTCCCTCTCATTGCTGGTGGTCTGTCAGCATCCTTCCAGCTGCTCTTAGTGCCTCCCACTAGGCATGCCTGGGAAACTTCATGTCCTTTGATTCAAATTGCAGTGTGTTATTTTCCTTGAGAGATTCTCATCTGGGTTTCTGTGAGGGCACTGACAGAAGCATGTGGTTCTGTTTTGATGACTACAATAGATGTTGAAAACATGTTTAAGGAAACACATAGTCCATGTGTCATTCCAGAAGGAACTCTTGGTCTACTTGGCACCTGTAAACAGTGCTTACCTTGACTAGCAAGCATTTCACTAAGTCAGACAGTGTGTTGATAGGTTGGGCTTCCCAGACTCACTATGACTGTCAAAGAGGGTATGTCATTGAGTGAAACATTGGACTTTTGTTAACTGGAGCAAAAGGGAAGACTACATCTTTGTATAGTCCTGAACCCATTGTAGTTTTTCCATTCAAATGTGTGAAGCGAAATAAATTTGATCCGACCCTACTGTCATGCATATCAATACAGGGCTTTTTAGCAAATGGCCTTATCTCTGATGATGTAAATCCAGGCACCTTGATTATGTACAAGTCAAAGGAATGCAGCTTTAAAAGGAAGAATGTATAGCTGATTTGATTCTGGATTGTGCTTATAAGAGATGAGAAGAGTTAGATATGGTAACAAGTATCACACACTTGCCACTGCAAGTGGAGTATGTATGATGAAACGATCTTGTGAATGTCACTAGTGTTGCTTATGCATTTAAAAGACTCAGTTTTTCCCACATCAACACGCACATGTTCTGGAAAACTAAACACACTGGTCAGACTATTATGCTTACAAAGCAAAATGTTCAGTCAAACAGAGATTCACGTTACAACTTTGTCTACTACCCAGGAATGTAACCTTAGGTAATTCCTTTCCTACACTAAGCTTCAGTGTCTTTATCTGATAAGTACTGGAAAAAAAGAGCCATATTTTTATTATCATGGATTTTATCTTGAAAGCTTTTCCATAATAAAGCTGGGAGGAAAGGGAAATTTTCAAAGATATCATCTAAACACACACATATACACATATACACAATACTGATATATATGGATATAACTTAAAACTTACCTCATATGCATTTTCATCTCTGTTTATTTGACATTCAGGAATGATTATGTGTAACTAGTGCCCTGGACTCAATATTTATGTTCATCCAAAGTTTTTATGTTAAAGCCTAATAATTACTATGATAATGTTTGAAGAGTGGGCCTGTGGAATTAATTGGAGCTAGATGAGGCCATGAAGGTGAAACCTCATCATGCCATCTATATCCTCACTTATTAAAGGTTGAAGAAAATGGGCATGGTAAATTTTTGTCTATATCTATCAAAAAGGAGGCCAAATGATAGAGAGGATGAATATGAGCAAACTGTCACATGTATGTGTGGAAACATTATAAGGAAACCCATTTCTTTGTACAATTAGATTCAAGTAAAACTTAGAGTCATCAGGAGACACTACACAGTCATAAGCAGTAAGGGAGAGATCTCTTACTCTATTTGTGCAACTATTAATAATATAACTACATATCGTTTGTGTTTAATGTTTTCAATTTGTTTTGAGGCAGCCTCTAGTTCAGGTTGCTCTTGAACTTGTATGGTCAAGGATAACCTTGAAATTCTCATAATCCTGCTCCTTCTCCCAACTACTGCAATTATAAGCATGTACTATTACAACAAATGTACTATACTAGCACAACAACTCTGCAGGTCCTATGTAAAATGGTCAAGCTCTGTACCATGGGCATCTGCTATATAATACTGAGCGCTGGTCCTTCATTGGAAAGAAGCATTGAAAACTTAATGGTTGTTTTATTCATAGAAAGTGCTTAGAACAATTTCACATACATAGTAAATGTTCAGTACATGCTTGCTACTATTATGAAATATTCATTATACATCAGGCATTATGCTTTATGTACTTTATTTAATGTCCCAACATTCCAATGCTGGATGCATTGGTCCCATTAAAGGTTTAAACAAAACAGGACTATAGTTTACAAAAGTTATGTAACTTGCCAAGAATACCCTTATGAAATGGTAGGACCGGAGTTGAAGATTAGAGAATCTCAATGACTAACTCAGATTTTGAGCCATCATATTATAGATGTAAAGTAAGACTAGAACTCATTGCTTAAATTTGTTTCTCTGGTAATTTTAAATGTTTGTAGGGTTGAAAGCCACCATTCTAGATATTTTTAGCTCTTAATCTTTCAAATCTACCACCCAAAGTCCCGAGGAATAATGTCTGAGAAGTGTTGTGAAAACTATTTCAAATTACCATTCAGGTGAGCCTGATAACCAGATAATAGACTGATCTTTTTATTTCTCTTTTTACTAGAAGACTAGTTGGTTAAGATTATGTACAGTTTCTTTCCCCAGAGGAGTCTCTATGGTGTGAGGAGTTGTGGCCTCTCAGAAGTGACTGAATTGTATGGATTCCCTTTTCATGAATAGGACTAGCCAGCCACTCTTATGAAGGGATTAATGAGAAAACATCCCCCTTTTGCCCTGTTTTCTGCCATGTGAGATCATCATGTTCTTGCTTGAAAAATATAGTATCCAACACACCATCTTGGAAGCATAGAGCAGCCTTCCCAGGACTAGTCAGTTAGAGGATCCTGGGAAAGATGGAGTTCCAAAAATGTGTAGGGAAGAGATATATGATCAAAATACATTACATACAGGTATGGAATATTCAATGAATAAATAAAATATTTTAACTTAATTAAAAAGTAAATTGGATATTTGCCTCACTCTTCTTGATGAATTTTATTAATGATTTTCAGAGTATTTAATGCTTTCAGGAAGATAGTATCAGAAGGTCAGAAGGAAAGGATCAGAAAAAACACTGGCTCAAACATATCACAGGCTTAGAGGAAAGAAGTGTTTTTTCTTTATATAAATTCCAAAATGTCTAAAATAACAACAGCTCTCACTTAACTTTTATGCTAGTAGATGTCTGAAACATCAGTAATACAAATTTTGCAAGTGACACTTTAATACATGGTTTAAAATATAGAAATAGATAGCATGTGATATGTTTAGTTTGTATCCCTTAGTTTAGTAAACATATGTGTATTGTATAACTGAATGAGTCAATGAAGAAGTTACTGCAAAGATAGATTGGGAGCAATAACTAAAAATGTGTGCATTATGAATTAGTATTCACAGTCTTTGAACTGGATTAAATAATCTTACATTTCTTTAATGGAATTATGTCACCATAAAACAGCAGCTGCATCTCTTTCCAATGTAAAATCATTTATGTGGGTCACTTTTTTATTGCTCCAAAGAGATATCATGACTAAAGAAGCTTATAAGAGAAAACATTTAAGTTTAGGCACAGAGATCAGGAGGGTTAGAGTCTGTAGCTATAATGACAAGAAGCATGACAACAGGCAGGCAGAGATCAACAGGATAATACCTCTTGATCTTTCCCAAACACTTCCACCAACTGGGAACCATGCATTCCAGTATATGAACCCATGTGGGCCATACATCCAAACCACCACAGTCTCCATGGCAATGTAGGGGTGAAAAGAGTAGAAGAAAATGCACATGTTATGTGATCCCATGTACGACCCTCCACACACTTCAGGAAGTCTCATCATCAGAGCCTTGAGGTCATTTACAAAACTACAATATTAACCACAAGGAATGGTGATGCAATTTAAGTTCTTCTAGTTTAGTAATATAGTATGGACAGATTGGGTTTTGTTATCTGGGCTTTCCTTCCATCAATGCTAGCATGTTTATTGTTGTTAAGTTTATGTTTAGGTAGTCATGTTGATGAAAGCTTATAGGTATTAGCTTTTGACATTCATAGGAGGCATACTTTCATAGCAATCTCCCCGATAGTCTGACACTTGCAATCTCTCTATCCCATTTTCCAAAGTGATTCCTGAGCCTTAGGTAAAGGAGGTATCTTGTAGAAATATCCACTGGGGCTAGGCTTAAAAACCCTGCATTTTGATTGGTTATAGTTTTCTGTAATGGTCCCCATCTGTTACAAAGTAAATTTTCTCAATGAGTTGTGAGGAGTACACTCCTCTGTGGATTTAACAACAAGTATTTAGAATGTAGCTAGGAATTAAATGTTGGTTTCATATAAAGTTTTTGTTGTAGGTCCACCATGATTCAGGACTTATATGCAAATAAAATTATACAGTTTCAGCAGGTTATATTTAAGTATTTAGAAATATATGCATATACATATTCACACATAAATGTATGGAACAACAATCAATACAACAAAGGCTATGACTTTAGACAAGAGCAAGGAGGATAATGGGAGAGAGTTTCAAGGGAGTAAAAAAAAGGGGGGGTAGGAATGATGTAACTAGATTACAATCCCCCAAAAGAAAATAAATAAAAAATAAAGTACAAAGTTCATTTTTCATTTTAAAATTCCTCTTCATTTTGCCACAGTTCATTTATATATATGCAGATCTATCTGGGGTCCTGTACCTGCAACATATTGATAATATGATTTCTAACAAGAATTAAAAAGGCATATCATCAAAGAGACAGATAGTCCTATCCGAGAAAGGAGCATCTATCTTTGTCTTTTCTTGCCCCCTTCTTATTTTAGTACTAGTAGAGATTAGAGATTTTAATTGTAAGACTTGTGGAATGCAGTTTTCCTTCCAACAGCTGTGTTTATGGTATATAATCTATTAGCTGCTTATATGCCAACATTTAAAAGCATTCTGATGGATAATACTTAGCAAAGGATTAATCTTTTCCAGCATCACCCTCTTGACCCCCAAATGTACATTAGTGAGATGAGGGGAGGTATAATGCCTGCTCTGACATTTGTTTGCAATGCTTCCAAACATCTTCTGGGATGCAGATTCAGGTTTCCTGGCATTGACACAGACTGGCAAGTCAGCATTGAGATGTGCTGTTTCCATATGCCAGGACCAAGGATACTGATACTGGCTGCCTTTGGGTTGAGCTGGGACTCTGTCATTTTAATGGTGTCCTTCCCTGGAACTAATTTCGCTGCCCATCACCCATGCCACGAGAAGTGCAATGGCAGACACAAGGTGCATGCATTCCAATAAAGAGAACATGTTGATCTCCTCTCCTGTGTTCCCTGTCCATCACTTGAGCAACACCACTGTAAGATACAGGAAATTGGAGGGTTCTTTAAGACTTTCACACTCATTGACTTCTCACACTATGCTTGAAGCTTGAGTTTCAAGTCTGACTTTCTCATCTATATATTTATGAATTTAAGTGTATTCCCTCACTTTATGAAGCTCTGTAGTTGTAATAAAATTGGTATATATGGTATAGAAATCCATGATGCATAAAAGATCTGGACATAAGAACTATTTTCTAGTTAGAAATGATGATGAATGACTTGAGGCTGAGCCAGATGGATCACAAATTTGAGGAAAGTCTAGGATATTTGGTGACTACTTGTCTTTCAAAAATAAAATAACTACTCCATAATGCCATGAAAACAAAATAACACTTATTTTAAGATTGGCTTTTTGGGTTCATACAGGAGTAACTTATTTTCTGACCCTACCCTTTAAAATGAAACTATTCTTGGCAGCAGTAACCCTTGAAAATAAATACAATTTAACTCAGGAGAGCCAATATCCCCCCGAAACTAGAGAAGGATTATGAAATAGGCGCACAAGAAGATTAAAAAGGGTGAAGTCTTTCGTGTGTCAAAGGGTTAAATCCTTTGCCATCAGCTAGTTTTTCTCTTGGCTTAATTTTTCACTAATACTTCTGCCAAGTGTAACCAAAGTTTTATGTTGAAACTAATTTACCTACTGTCTTTTTATACCTACACACGCATGCACACACGCGCGCGTGCGTACACACACACACACACACACACACACACACACACACACACACCTGGAATTTATGAGAGTATCCTTAGTGAAGATGCCTAGCAATGCAGCATACTACGCCTGAACCTGAGCCAGCCATCTTCTGTAATTGAGCAAGGTTTCCAGGGGTGTGACTGAAGATCAGTCTAGCCACAAAACCTTTGACATACAATTTGCCCTGCCTGAAAGATATGCTGGGGTGACTGTGGCATAGAACTTGTCAGAACAACTAATGACTGGTCCAACTTGAAGCCCATGCCATGAGAGGGAACCCACACCTGACATTGCCTAGATATCCAGGAACCAGAGACTGATAGCCCAGAGACCTAGGATAGAAGCAAATATAACTGGTGAAAGAAAGGAAGAGAGGAAGAAAGAGAGAGAGAGAGAGAGAGAGAGAGAGAGAGAGAGAGAGAGAGAGAGAGAGAGAGAAAGGAAGAAAGGGAGGAAGGAAGGAAGACAGACGGACAGACAGACAGACAGATAGACAGAGAGGAAAAAAGTCAATTAAATGATTCCTAATAGTATTCTGATATACTCATAGATCGGTGCCTAGCCCAATAGTCATGAGAGAGCCTTCCTTTGGTAAGTCATGGGAACAATTGCAGAGATCCACAGCCAAACATTAGGCAGAGCTCAGTGAACCCATGAAAAGGGAGAGGAAGAGCCAGAGGGGTTAAGGACACCAGGAGAACATGGCCCGCAGAATCAACTAATCAGGGATTGTAGGGGCTCACAGAGACTGAACTGAAAATCCCAGAGCCTGTATGGGGCTGAGCTAGGTCCTCTGCAGAATATTATGTTAGTTTGATATTCTAGTGGACAAAAGTGGGACAAGAGTGTGTCACTCAGTCTTTTGCCTGCTCTTGGATCCTGTTCCTTTTGCTGAGTTGCCTCATCCAGCCTAGTTTTATTGTAACTTATTATGCCATGCTTGGTTGATGTCCTTGGGAGAACTGCTTTTTTTTTTTTTTTTGAAGGCAAATAGAGGAGAAGGGTATCTGGTGTAGTGGGAGGTGGGAGTAGGGGGCTTGGAAGAGTGGAGGGAGGGAAAATTGTGTCCAGGACGTAATGTATGACAGAAGAATTAGTGAAAAAAAAATCAGAAAGTGACTATAGTAGATATAATATTTAAAATTATCTAGAATAATAAGTGGCGTTTTCTACCCTTAGTTTTGTAATTTAAGCTTGAAATTTCTAGATATGGTCAAGAAGGAGGAATAGCAGAAGTTGGTCCATGACATCAGTGAGATCTCCATCAAATCTTGCTCTGCCATCTTTTGGAGCAAGGTTGAAATGACTCCTGCAGGCTCACGCATTGAATGCCTATTTCTTAGCTGAGTATTTTGAGATGTTTGGGAGACTTTAGGAGGTAAGGCCTAGCGGGAGGAAGTAGGCTGTTGAGGGAAGAAGCTTTTGTTTTCTCTCTCTCTTCTTCCCTCCCTTCCTCCCTCTCTCCCTCCACCATACTTTCTTGCCATTGTGACACTAAGAACCTCTTCCAGCACATACACTTTTGCTTCCAAGCTATTGTACCCACACATATGGGGTCAAACAAACACAACACTAAAACCTCTGAAACCATGAGTCAAAATAACTATTTTCTCCTTTTGGTTTTTCTTTCGAAAGCTTCTTCCCTTGACGACAGCCTACTTCCTCCAGCTAGGCCTTACCTCCTAAAGTTTTTGTATTTTGCATTTTGGTTTATGCAAATGCAACTATTTCACCTTGACTCCTTGGGTACCCAGTGGAGATATTTCCTACTTCATGAAATTATACCCAAGGATGACATGATTCTGGAAACTATCACAGAGTTTGATGTGTTGACAGAAGTAACACAGTAAGGATTATAATAGGCGTTAGTCTTGTGTCTGCAGCTATGCTTGGTTACATAATTGGCTTTCTCAATTGAAATACTTTAAGTGAGAAAGGAACTGACACAGGTTGAGTACATAGTGTGCAAGACACATTCTGAAACAGTGTTTCAAGTAATACCCAGTTCTCCAGGCTGTCCAAAGTAGACTGCAATTTGTAATGGCTGTAAATATTAGAGATTATTTTTCTGCTTGGAGATAGTTTTAAGTAGTCCTTTTATTTTGAAAAGAGTTTAATAGTCTTTGCTATCTACATGCTTGCTACAAGTCAATTTTTCCTGTCAATGAACTCTGGGGTGATACATATAATTGAATAAAATTGGCTTTTTGGTTTCATTGTAATTGAGGCAGACACAACATGCAGGCTCAGGAAAACAGACTGGTTAGGAAGACATGCTGAGAGCTTGCATTGTGTGAGATGATTAGGAAGCAGGTATAGGGAAGCAGGGCCTTGTTGGGTTAGTTGGTAAAAAGGAAAAGAGCTCCTTCTATGACTAGTTGGCATAATAAATTGATATGCAAGGTGGAAGGACTATACAAGGCTTAAGCAGCTGTCAATGATATTGGTTAGGGTAGAGAGGTCTTTGGTTGTTCTTTGTCTTGATGTACTATGGTCACAGCATAGACCTGTCTGGGATTATGCCTTCTGATGTCCCATGAACACTGCTTATGGGGAAAGGGTATTTTTCCCAGCAATTATCTCAAGGTATTTTTTTTTTTTTTTT
>JADRCD010160370.1:0-18039 GCA_019843815.1 Montemys delectorum | reverse complement strand
TGTCTGTCTGTCTGTCTGTCTGTCTGTCTGTCTGTCTGTCTGTCTGTATTTGTTTCAATGACCACTCTTGTGGCAGAGTCCTGTCACAGCCCTGGGTATGGCTATGAGTGGCCCCAGCCCTCACTCTCACCCCCTCTACTTGCCATTCTGGTTTCTTTCATGCCACAGAAGCCTGATGCTGGCCTGAGTAACCGCTAAAGAAAATGCTTGAGAGGGAAGCAATCTCAGGAGCCCATCAGGAGAGGCTCGCAGCGGAGAGGAAAAATGCAGAAGTGGTGTGCAGGGTTCTTCATTTGTGGGTCATATAGAAAAAGAATATTTAAATTAGGAACTGATTATCTTAGGCTTTCTCAAAAAAGCTAATTTGAAAATATAATTAGTATATTAAATTAGTTTGATAAATGTCATTTGTTAATAAACCATTTAGTCAAATTGAGCTGTTAATTTTATAACCACTAGCACAATTACCTGTAATTTCTGAATTTTCTTTAGCAAGATATTCTTGAAATGATTTCTCCAGCTGCTGAGGGATTATCTTCAATGAATGCCTCCTTGGCCCAAGAAAATTGTCCAGCTGAATTGGTAAATATATTTGCAGTCTTGGGTGATTTTTTCCTATTTAATTAATTATTTTTAGATTTAACAGAATTTTGTTCCAGGGCAGATTGGTATCCATGGGAGGGCACTTCCTTTCTTAGAGGGGAAAGAGGGGTAGGGAGATGGGGGTGTGAGGGTGGTACTGGAAGGAGAAGAGGGAGGTGGCTGCAATCAGGATGTAAAGTAAACAAGCAGTAAAATTAAGGGAAATATTTTTAAAAAGAAGGAAAGAAAGACTATTGTGGCAGCAGTTGATACATATAGAAATTTGACCTCTAATTCTTTTTTGCTTGCAGATATTGTCAAAGAATATTATTATTACAATGATCTCTATCATCTATAATATCATTTTTCTTTTTTTAATAGTTGCTCAAATTACACAAGTTATTCATCTCTGGTGTTAAATTAAAAAATAATATTTAAAATATATTTATATTAAGATATGAAAAAATAAAATCAGGAAATGAAAAACTATCTACTCAAAGGGCCACACTTTGAGAGCAAATCAAACAATTCAACTCACTCCCTATGTATTACTACTACCTGGTTTCTTTCTTTTTTTAAAAAAAATATATATACATATAAAAATAAATCTTTTTTAAATATTTTTAAATTTTTTCATATGAGTGTTTGGCCAATATGAAAGTATACCACATACATTCCTAATGTTCTAAGGGGCCAGAAGAGAGTGTTGGGTCCCCCAAAACCGCAATTATTGGTTGCTATGAGCCACCTGTGGGTGCTGGGGATTGAACCCAGGTTTTCTGCAAGAGCAGCTAGTATCATCTCTCCAGTCCTTGAGTTACTTTTTTGAATCTCATCCCAGTGTACTGAAGGCATTTTTAGCTTAAAGAAGTTTTTCAAAAGTTGTTTAGTAAATACTGTCAAATCACCTAATAAGTCCTAGCATTAACTTTTTAGATTTTTAAAAATTTATTTATGTGCAGGTATGTATGCTTCTGTGAGTTTTTGGGTACCTTGTACATACAGGTGACTAAGGAGGCCAGAGAGGCCTGGGGTTACAGATAGTTGTCAGTTACCTGATGTGGTGCTGGGAAACCTAACCCAGGTCCTCTTCAAGGGTAGCAAGAACTTTTAACTACTATGATGAGATATATCTATCTCATCTTAATTTGTTTCCTTGTTTTATTTGCTGTTGTATATCATGGTCCAACCTAGCCTAGGAAAGCTGATGAAGTACGTCAGAACTACGCTGCTTCTCATCCACAGCCTGCTCTGTTTCCCTTGTTATTGTTGTTTTTATTAGACAGATCAATACCTCCCCTGAGACAAGATCATAAGGTGAACTTTCATTTAAGAGATTAGACTAAATTCTTTTTTAAAGGGTTCCAGCTTAAGCTTTTAATACCAAGCTGTCTTTTGAAGTGATTCAGCTTTTAGTAAATCTAGTCAGATGACAGGACAGGCAGTGAGTGAGCTGTATATATAAAGCATCTCAAAATCTGAAAGATCTCCTAAACCATTTTTAAGGATGTTTATGTCATCAGCTAAGTTCAGAATCGGGCCTTGCAACAACAGATTTTCTATAATTTCTCTATTTGCTCCTATCACGGGAGTTCTGATTGGCCAGACTGGAAATCCTAGCCAAGAGTGGCTGACTTTGCTAACTTTACTTTTCAAAGTGCATAAAGGTGCAAGCTCTGGGCTGCATGACCAGTAAGACTGCAGTCCCCTACTTTGGATCTCCTTATCAGAAGACATGCATGGAGGCGAGGTACAAAGTTGCACAGGTTTTTGTTATGTGACAGAACTTTTGTTGGGGAGACACAACACACTTATTTGCTCACCCCAGACAGGGAACCCACATTAGACCAAAGTAGGGATATCACCGAAGTCTAGCTTGGTGAACCAGCGAGTTTTATTGGGGTTACGTACAATAGTGTGTGTGTGTGGTTCCTTAGCTCTCCTGCAGAATGGAATGCTTTAATCTCGAGTAAACTGTTAAACAACAGTTGTCCTGTGTTTGTGTCATTCCCTTCATCATCCATACATTGTTTGGCAGGACTGTGTTACAGTTGTGTTTCTTTAGTAGCTAATGCAATGCCTGCTGCATAGTAAACATTCAATAAAATTTGCTTAAATGAATTATTTATTGATCATTTAAACAGGAGTCATCAGGCAGCAAACAAAATACTGAGGCAGAAAAATGGAATCAAAGATTATTTCAAACATTAAATGTATTACGGGTAAGGTGGCATTTTATTTTATTTATTTACTGTGTGTATGCAGGTGTAGTGTATATACACATGTATATGCACATGCTAATATGAGATACATGTATGTGCAGGTACTTGTGCGTTGTGGTATCAAGTACCTTACTCAGTCACTCTCCACTTTATTTCCTGAGGCAAAGCCTCTCACTGAGCTCAGAGTGTGCTCTTCCAACTGGTCTAGCTAGTGAGCTTGCCCTGGAGATCCCTCACTTCTGACTCCTGAGTGTTGAGGTTACTGGCCACCAGACCAACCCAGCATTGCTGTGTGGTGCAGCAGATCTGAACTCCAGGCCTTATATTTGCCCAGCAAGCACTTTATCCACTGAGCCATTCCCTAGCCCTTTATTTTTATTCTAAAAATAAATAAAATAATATATTAATTTGAGCATCTAAATATTTATGGAAACAAAACATTTTTATGTTTTTGTTGAGGACAACAAAAGTCTACAGGCATGAAATGGTTTTGAGTAATATGCCTAGGATTAAATATAGAAGAATAAGGTTATTAAAGGATGACTATCAGTTTCTGTTTCAAAAAGTATGTAAAAATCAGTTTTCACTGAAAACTTCATGGTGTCATAACAGTTATTTTCTTTCTTTTTTCTTTTTCTTTCTTTTTTTAATTTTAATTTTATTTTATTTTATTTGGTTTTTTGAGACAGGGTTTCTCTGTGTAGCCCTGGCTGTCCTAGAACTCACTCTGTAGGCCTCAAACTCCGAAATCCACCTGCCTCTGCCTCCCAAGTGCTAGGATTAAAGGCGTGCGCCACCACCGCCTGGCTTGTCTAACTTTTATGGTTGTGTTATTTGGTTTGTTGCCTCTTTTTAAAATATTATTATTTTTCTTTATATGAGTGGGTTTTTTCCTGCACATACGTCTGGGCATTGTGTGCATGCAGTGCTTGCAAAGGCCAGAAGATGACATTGGATCACCTGAAACTAGAATTACAGATGGCTGTGACACTCCATGAGAATGAACCTGATCCTCAGCAAGAACAGCCAGTTCTCCTAACCACTGAGTTCTTTAGTCCTTTATTACATCAGTTTATTTGCTTGGTGTCTATGTAGCTATCTACATAGATTTTTTTCCAAATTCTTTGGCAATGTAATAAAACCCACTGACCCATCAGTTCCCATCTTCCCCTCAGAGATAATCCTCTTGCATCTCATTATACTCTTGATCTAATTCATGGTAGTTACTCTGTGTCACCTCCACAGCTTTTGTCTTGGGATAGTCCTTTATCAGAAATATGGGAAATTCCTTGTCTCTTCTTGGTTTGTCTGTGCTTTGATCTTTTATCTGGAATTTTTCCTGTCAGTACTATACTCATAACTTCTCAATATAAATGGTGTATAGCAGATAACAACTTTGCAAACAATGCAAATAAACAATTTCTTTATTTTTAACTTGAGCTTGATTGGTTGTCTACATAGAAAAATACTCTATCTGATAAAGTTTTGGGACATATCTAGGGTTCTTGTGCTGTTGTTGGAGTCAGGCACAGTATTGTTTCATGATCATCTTTACTTTCTCTCTAGAAGCTCTTAAATCATCCCTGCCTCCTCCAATGCTCTGAAATTTCATGATGTGCTCTGAGGGTTTTTGTTTTGTTTTGTTTTAAGTTTATTGTATTGCCCTATACTGGGTATTTTTAATCACTATTTCCATATTCTCGGACTTTTAAAGTTTTGGACTTTCTGGTGCTGGAGAGATAGTTCAGTGGTTAAGAGCACTTGTTCTTCCAGAGGACCCACATTTGATTCCCAGTAGCCACATGGTAACCTACGAGTATCTGTAACTCCAGATCCAGGGGATCTAACCCCCTCTTCTGTCCTCCAAGGGCAGCAGACACACACTGTGCATGACATACATTCAGGAAAAACAACCAGACACATAAAATGCTTTTAATTAGACTTCCTTCTTGTTGGTTATTTTCTCTCCTTGGAGGATTTATACATCAGATAATGGATCTTCCTTATTTATTTATTCCTTTGTATAAACACTTTCATCTCTCTATTTTTCTTTGTGTTTTTACAGTCTCTAAGGATACTTTGTATCTTTCGATACTTTGTATCTAAAAACTTAATGTCTCAGTTTTTAATAAAATTTGCTTCATGTTTTCTAAGAGTTTTGTTATTGTTTTGGTTTAGTTTTTAAAGTTATTGACTATTTTGACTCTTTCATATTAATCCTAATCTTTATTCAATTTTTAAAAACCTTTATTGAGGTATGATTGATAAGTAACAAACTATACATATTAACGTATTATTCAGTATACTTAGTTTACTGTATTAAATGCATTTTGGAATTGTTTTCACATATGAAGAACTATCACCACACTAAGAATAATGAACTTACTCAAAACTGCCCTAATGTCCTTGCATCAGTTTATGCTATCTCGCCTCATCCTTCCCATGAGATAAGACCCACTTCCTTCCCCAAGCAACCACTAATATGCTTTGTTCGCTGTCACTTTTTGTGTTCATAGTGAAAAACTTTAGCTTCAAATCTGAGTGTTTTCTTTGGCCTTCGTATTCTCTTTCTATAATGAATCTTTTCATTATAATATTATTATAATATTTATTATTATTTGCTCTTTAATGTTAGAGATTTTACTCAAATATCTAATGATCACTGTGCCCACAGTGGACTGGACCCTCCCATATCATTCATTAATCAAAAAAAAAAAAAAAACCCACCCGACGGACTGGCCCTAGGTCAATCTGATGAAAGCAGTTCCCGAATGCTCCTTCTTCCCAAGCTGACAAAGTGGACAGACTCACGCCATCTTCCTGGACGTTGTGGAGCACCATTTAGTTCCAATTTGTGGTTTGAGGCGTTTTCCCTACTCAGTATCCATTCTCAAGTACAAAAGCCTCAATAGTTGATACTTGCAAAAATGAAACCTTCTTGCCTCTTGCTGTATGTGGGCAGTCTGGTCTCTGGGAAGCTGTGGCATTGATAGAGGGTCTGATTTCTACAGTTGTGCTTTTAGTCTCACCCAGATTCTTAACCATTGAGCTCTAATGACTCCAGTTCCCAAGTTTCCCAGGTTCTGTACTCAGACCGGGTTGTTCATTGCTGACTTTCTCGCTGATACTTACTGTCTGAATTTGGGTTTTATTGCTATGAAGAGACACCACCACCAAGGCAACTTACAAAGGAAGCCATTTAATTGGGGCTGGCTTATATTTTCAGTCTTATTCCAAGTTTAGTCCATTATCATGGTGGGAAGCATAGCCCCATCCAGGCAGACATGGTACTGGAGAAGGAAGTGAGAGTTCTGTACCTTGATCTGCAGGCAGCAAGAAAGGAGACTGTATGCCACACTGGGAATAGCCTAAGCATATAAGAAACCTCAAAGCTCACCCCAACAGTGACACTTCTTCCAGCAGGGCCACAGCTACTCTAAACAAGGCCACACCTTCTAATAGTGCCACTCTCTATGGGCCAAGCATTCAAATACATGAGTCTGTGGGAGCCATTTCTATAAAATCACCACACATACCTTTCTCTATTCTGTGAGTCAACTGTATTTTCCACTTTCTTGATCTTTCTCCTTTTCTCATTATTCTCATTTCTTTCTTTGCCTTCACTTAAAAAGTTTCTGAAGGGAACAGAAATAAGCACACATGTTCTATCTTACATATCTGACACCTTAGGGCATTCTTGTTTTGTTTTGTTATTTGGTTAATGTTATTTTTAGAATTCTCAAGTCAAAAAGGCTGTCATGGTAAGAAAAGGCCATATAATCCACACCTGTATCTCGAGGGAGGAAATAAATGAAGATTGGGTATGTATGCCATTTTTGAAAGGTTACTAATGCTGGACTATGCATGTGGTTGAGGTAAAGGACAATGAAGTATTTTCCCTATTAATGTATCAAGTCCTTTATACTGTCAAAAACTCGTATTGACATTCCTAAACTTGTCTTACAATTATCCAAGGAGTGTGATAGGCATAAGGATACTGGCAAGTATTTGGTCCGTTATTTCTAGCTAAATAAGACTATACTTTTGTAGGACTGCAATGCCAAATCCTAAACTTCATTAAAGGTGCTATCTTCCTCCACAACTTAACACAGTATTGTATCTTACTTATTTCTAGTAGGTATGCAGACATCATGTGATGACTCCAACAAGGAGATGTTTACATAGCTACATTCCCCTGCCACTGAAGCTTACAAATGTACTACCATATTGACCCGAAGGGTTATTTTTACAGGTGTCTCTGATAACTTTAATGAGAAGACATGCAACGGGCTGATTATTCATTAAACGTGAAAACTCACAAAGTCCTATAGGTTTTGCCTGTTTGAAATACTAAACTAATTCCACTTTCCATAAGAAATACTTACGTTAATGTCACTTTTAAAAACTAACATTTATATCACATAAATTTGCATAATATCTGTGTGCATTTTCTCAGTAAAATGGATTTGCTCTCGGTGACCTTTTTTAAAGCTTTTTGGAGTCCTTCTGTTTTCACTCTTTAAGGATATCAGTTCCTTATCAAAAATTGCACTATTTGTTGTTCATAAGACATCCACATACTGATGTGCTTCTAATAATTTTGTTCCTCTTCTCTTCTCTCTTTTCTAATATTTTCTCCAGGAATTCAACAAGATGGGAATGCAGTCCTTTAGTCTGATAAAGCTATGCAGAAATAATGACCGAAAACAGGCAGCTGCCAAATTTTATACTCTTCTCATCCTGAAAAAACATCGTGCTATTGAGCTGAGCCAGAGCGCTCCCTATGCAGATATTATAGCTACAGTGGGACCAATGTTCCATAAGATGTGAAAGAAATCCCCAGCATGCAGGTTTATACCATCACAGGCACTTCTGCAGAGACTGTTCAGTTTGATGTAGAAGCCATCTGGAAGCAGCTGATGGTCTGATCCATTTCATAGACAGGCTGGTCTCCCTTTTTCTTTCTAGAGGTCAGAACAAACACAACCAGAATTGGAAACCTGTGTGGAAACAGTTATTTTTTTAAATTAGCTGATTTGAATGTATGGTATTTATCGTTGCCCTGATCTGAATGTTGCATTTATGTTGTGTTTAGGATACATTATAAAATAAGTGTACCTCCAGGAAAAATTTAAGAGTGTTTCCAAACCACTGTTTTAACATGGGGTTACCAAAGTTTATGGAGCTAGTGAGTGTTTGATATCTTCTTACTTGTAGATATTAGTTTATTTGATCTACTTAATGCCTAACTCCCTGGGTTTTAATCAAATATGCAATTTTAAATATATATATATATATGTACATTTATTATTAAATATATATGTATATATTTAACTATAAGATGCAAATAACAGAATTGTTTTAAATATTTTTATTTTTAGATTAATAAAAAATGGCTTCTTGATTTTTGATATACAGCTCTAATATATATATTAGAATACACACACAGACATATCAATCTAGACATAGTCATATCATCTTTTAAAAAAATCTTTTTGGGTTATCATCTTGTAGTACTTTCCCCATTCTATAGCTGGGTGCTATTCTCCATAACTACACTTATGTCTCTTTGGGAATGTTATATAAATGGAATTATATAGCATATAACCTTCTGAGACTGGTTTCTTTCACTTAGTGTAGTATCCATGATATGCATCCAGGTTCTTTCCTGTATCAGTGTATTGTTCCTATTAAAGGCTGAGTAGTATTCTGTTGCCTGCGTTTATCCATTAAAAGACTTTAAGTATAGCTGGGCAGTGGAGGCACACGCCTTTAACCCCAGCACTTGGGAGGCAGAGGCAGGTGGATTTCTGAGTTTGAGACCAGCCTGGTCTACAGAGTGAGTTCCAGGACAGCCAGGGCTACACAGAGAAACCCTGTCTCGAAAAAAAAGAAGAAAAAAAATTGAAAATACTTTTAAGTATTTCCAATTTTGATTATTACAAAGCTATAAGCATATGTAGTTTTATACATATAAGAGTGTTTATTTGTGTACAAATAGCATTTCTGAGTCATATGTAAATGTATATTTAACTTTATAACAAATTATTTGCCAGAGGTTACACCACTTTGTATTTACTCTAATAAAATATGAGAGCTTCGATTCACTTGTGATTTTGTTTGTTTATTGATACAAGGTCTCGCTATCTAGCTATGGCTGGCCTAGAACTCTATTGTAGACCAGGTTGGCCTTGAACTCACAGAGATCTTTACCTCCTAATTGCTGTGTGAAGGTATGTGCCACCACACTTATGGGTTTGATAAATGTTTTTGTATCCATATTCATTTTAACCCAAAATTTCTTTATATAAAACATCAAAATACAATCTAATTTTTAAGATGAAATTGTATACAGGTGTATTTATAACTATGATAAGTCAAAAGCTGTACAATAATGAGAAATATCAATGGGACAAATGTTGGCACAAATGAAAACACTCTTGAGTCCCCCTGTGTCATTGAGCATCAAAACTCATCTTTCAGGCTGGAGAGATGGCTCAGGCATTAAGAGTACTGTCTGAACTTCTAGAGGACCCAAGTTCAATTCACGGCAGAATCTCAACTCACTGGACTCCATTTGCTATTCTTTTCTTTCTCCATACCTTGGGTGGTAGTTGGCATTTGTATTTGCATTGGTTTTCATTCATTTCTAAATCTACACATTTTTTAGGGTTGGAAGTAGTGGGAAGTGCAGGAGATGGGGAAGGAGGAGCATTGTAGCCAAAACGTAGAATGAGGACATAGAGTTGAAGAACAGAGCCCTGGAGAAGGTGACATTTCTTGGTAATGGCTAGCATGTAAATCAGGAAATTGAAGGTCTGAATGACACTTTTAAAAGAACTTGAGTTTCACAGTTGTTTAATGTATAATTTAGTTCATTAGCTTTACTTCCCAGCTTAAATCAACTTGGAAAGTTGGAACATAGTGGCAATATAATCTCCAGAGTCTTGGGAGTTCTGGAAGAGAAATATCTAAATCTTACCTACCTCAATCTGAGTGGAAAAAATTTAAATCAAAGACCCCAGTACAGTAGAAGCTTTGCAAAATCTTTAAACATTGAAGTTTTGACTTGCCTAGCTGAGGTCACAAGCCTGGAAGATTATAGAGAAGGTATTTTGGAATTGCTGCAGCAAATTGCATAAGTCAGGAGGACAGTGAAGCACCATATTTGGGGAGGATAAAGGGGAAGATGAAAGATTTTAGAATGAAGCTGGTCCATCTGAAGTTTATGAAGAGAAGGAAGAGGAACATGAAGGAGACATGGGCCTAATACTTCATGAAAGAAGAAATTTAGGGGGAGGATGATTATACTAATGAAGAAGCAGCAGAAGAGAAAGATGGTCTTCAGGGAGAGAAAGGGAAACTAGATACTAAAGATGATGGAGAGGAAGAAGATGACCAGCTCATTCTCAAATGAGATTGCCTGATACACCTGGAAATGCAGAAGAGCGATCACATTTTTGTTTCTCCACAAATGATGGTTATCCCTATAGAAGATGATGTGTAACATTTTATGAAAAAAGTATGATTTACTAGTTGATTAATCATAATATATGTAGAAAAGAATTTCACTGACTCTCCCACTGTGAAATTATCTAGCATTGTATTTAGTGTCTTAGTTTTTAATTCATGTTTACCAATCAGATGTTTTTAGTTCATAATTAAAATGTGGTGGCTTTTTACAACAAACATAGGGTTCATTTCATTTCATAATCTATTAAACTTGTTTATAATTTAACAAAATTACAGTCAGCTGCAATATGAAATGACAACAGTCTCCTGAATGATAAAGCTGATTGATTTTTTTTAGACATGATCCAGAAATCATTAGTTTGAAAGCAGTTTTTGGGAGGTGGGGCTGGGAGTATTGAGGGCTTGCTTGTTACAAGCTGGAAAATTGAAGCAAAATAAAGATTCTACTAAGCAGCATAGCTTATGGATTTAGGAAGGTTCTATTCAGTAATATTGGTTGAGGCTTTTGACTGATAAAATTTTATTTATTTAAAGGAACCTAGCTTATGTAAGTGCAGAGACTTGCAGGTGAGCCCTTTCTCGGGCTGTGGATGTTGCCAAACAGTTAAGTTTCAGGTGTGCATTCTTCCCTCTTAGCAGTTTCTCTCCATTACCTTCCATTCTTGTTTCATCTTCTCCACATCCAAAAAAAAAAAAAAAAAAAAAAAAAAAAAAAAAAGCTGTCAAAGTGTGAACACAAGGGAAACTTTATCTAATACCTCATCACCATATTTTATCTGTCTGGGTTTCAAATAAGTAAGGTTCAAAACATGGAGTTGTTGAGATACAGTGATGATAATTGATGAATTTGGGGAAATAGGTTCTACTTGCTGTACGTTTTCCTTCATTGACGACATGTGAGGCTGTGTTAGGATAAACCAGCCTGTGCCTTTCTTGGAGGTCAGACAAATCACCTGCTGATATTAATAACATGTTCAAGTGTAATTTTTAAGTTGGTTTCTGAGGTGCTTGGGATACCAAGACTGTAAAATACTTATATTTCTGAGTGGGAACTTCTATTAATCCTCCTATAAGTTTGAAAGTATTATCAAATGTAACATTGATTGGAACTTGGTGAGCAGCTGAAGGGCTATTTGAAATTCGTTGGAACTTATTTCAGGTGGGTGTAAAAATAGAAAAATATTTGAGGTAAATGTGTGCTTGCTTATATGGCTGCTAAGTAGATATAAGGAGTCAGATACGTCTTCCTTTTTGCCCCAGAGGTTCCATGTTCATGACAGTTTTAAGTCATGGCCATTAAATTGTGTTTTCCTTTTGTATATCTAAGTTGTTATTTTAAACTAGTGCCAGCAAATTAATTGAAATTAATGGTTCTCTATCAGAACACATTTAAATTACTCTGCAGCATGGCTGTTGCTTTTTAAGATGAATGCTCTGGTGTTCTAGAATAAAAAATATAAAGTTATTTTCCGACAAGCTTCAAGTCTGTATAACTGACTGAAATAAAACCCTGTGATAAGAAGCAAACCTTGGCAGCTTCAGTCACATGGTTCTAGATTTAGAGTCAAGGATACAAAAAAAAGGGGCTGTAGAGTCTTCCTCCATGTCTAAAGAAAGCTATGAAGACCAGGTGTCCCTGCATGGAGGCCCAGAGGAGATGTGAAGGTGAAGCCCAGACTTTGTTGTAGACTGTGAGATGCTGGAGATTCTAGAGCTGTGAAATACCTGCCAAAAAGATCTATGGAACCAGAGCATGAGAGACAAGTGTGTTGCAGTCAACAAAGCTAAAAGGAGTTGGAGATCTGAAATACACTTTGACATCAGACATAGAGATGCAGAAATATATATATATATTTTTCTAGTTTTTGTTTGTTTCTACAAATAACATTATATATTTATTTGTATTTATATTATCTATTATATAATGATATAAATTATATATTTATATAACTTATATAATAAATATATATAATTTTATTTGTAGAAAAAACTAGAAAAATGATTCCTAGTGATGTTCTGTTATACTCATAGATCAGTGCCTAGCCCAGTTCATCAAAGAGGTTTCCTCCAGCAGCTGATCGGAGCTGATGCAGAGAGGAAGCCTAGGTTGGAGGTCTCCACCTGGGTCCTCCCAGAGCTTGGGGTACCCCTGAAGAAATTGGGGATGGTGGTGCCAGAGAGGTCAAGGACACTGGGTAAGCACAGGTCCATGCACAATCAACTAGGTAGGGCTCATGGGGGGCTCACAAACACTGAAGCAGCCTTCATGGATAGGTCTTCACTAGGTCATCTGCATATACACTATGGTTGTTGGCTCGGTGTTTCTGTGGGACTCCTAACCATAGGAGTGGAAGCGTCTCTGATGCTTTTGCATGCTCTTGGGATTCCTTTTCTCCTACTGGGTTACCTCATCCATCTTTGATGCGAGGTTTGTGCCTGGTGTTATTTTGTATCTTATTGTGCTGTGTTCGATTGATGTCCCTGGAGGCCTGCTCTTTTATGGGGGGAGATGTGGGGAATGGATCTTGGGAAGAGGAGAGGTGGGTGGGTGGGGACTGGGAGAAGTGGAAGGAGGGGAAGCTGCAGTCATGATGTATTGTATGAGAGAGTAATAATATAAAAAGATGTCTCCTTCAAAAATTCCGTAAATAACAGCTTTTGAAAACTATAAAATTAGCTAAATTATTATTAAGGTGCCAACTTAATTCAGTCAGATCTCCAGTTGTACCCATAGGTATATCCAGGTGCTGACCTACAGTAATTATGAATGTGATCTAACAAAAAATAATGTACTTACTTACATTATTATGAGATGTGAGAGGCACCTTTTAAAAACTGATTGTGAAAAAGCCTTTGAAGATAGGCTCTGGAGTGGAACAAAATATTTTCAAAATATAAGTATCTGAGGAAGACTTTGAATCCCAAGTGTGTAGCAAACTGGAGCAACTCAGTAAGATCAATAGTGACTTTTTTAATGGACAAAATGTCTGAACAGAAATCTCACCCAAAAAATGACATAAGGGTTACAAATAAACAGAGAATGGTACCACCCTTGGTCATTAGGAAAGGCAAATGAAGGCCACAGAAAGGCACCTTGATATACATTCTTGTGTGAGATGTAAAACTGTTGCTGCAAATATTAAAAAATGAATCTGCCAACTCTCAGCAGGGCCAGGCCATGCTCCCTTGCTCCTGCCACCACCACCAACAAATCTCTAGAGTCTGTGCCAAATCTCACTTGTTTCCTCTCTTGGCTCGCCAATTCACCAGTCCTGCTAGGCCACATGGCACCCACCAGGCCATCTCTCGGACGAAGCCCCGAGTTCCTCTCGCTTTCACGAAACCTCCCACATACCCTTGGTTAGCCATCTCAACATCTAATTACTCGGTAGAATCAAGATTTTTAATGCTTAATTAGCCAATCAGATTTATGTATCAATAATAACACAAGGTGCCAGTACAATAATTTCAAAGCCAAATGATAATGATAAAGCTTTAACACAATTATTCTAACCTTTTGATAACACCACAGCAGCCTCCATTCTGGTTCTTCCTCTCTCCTTCAGACCTCTCTCCCTGTCTCCTCAACTCCTTGCTCCACCTCCCTTCTCCTGTCCAATCAGAAGTCTCCCAATGCCCTAATGTGATTGGACAGGGAAAATCCTGCAACATAAAACCATGCCAGGAAGTTTGGTAAGGTAAAGCAGGTCGAGATTCGGTGGGCACAACAGCTCAAGCTAAAGATATTTACTGAAAAAAGCAGTATCTATGGAGTGTGTGTGTGTATACATGTACATATACATATACACACATTATTATGATATAATATATATACGTGTGTGTGTGTGTGTGTGTGTGTGTGTGTTTTATACACACATACATGGAACAGGGCCTTCCCATGCATGTTCTCTGGTTGGTGGTTTAGTCTGAATGAGCCCCTAAGGACCAAGGCTAGTTGATTCCGTAGGTTTTCTTGTGGTGTCCTTGATCTCACTGGCTCCTTCAATCCTTCCTGCCCCTCTTCCACAAGATTCCTCGAGCTCCACCTAATGTTTGGCTGTGGGTCTCTGTAACTATTTCCATTGACTGCAGATTGAAGCCTCTCAGATGACAGTTATGCTAGCTTCCTATCTGCAAATGTCTTAGTTAGGGTTGTACTGCTGTGAACAGATACCATGACCAAGGCAACTCTTTTGTTTGTTTGTTTTTTCAACTTTTAGGAACTTTATTTTCCTTCCACCTTTTAAGGCAACTCTTATAAGGACATATAATTGGGGCTGGCTTACAGGTTCAGAGGTTCATTCCATTATCATCAGGGTGGGAGCATGGCAGCATCCAGGCAGCCATGATGCAGGAGGAGCTGGGAGTTCTGTATCTTCATCTGAAGGCTGCTAGTAGAATACTGGCTACCAGGCAGCTTCAAGCCCACACCCACGGTGACACACTTACTCCAAAAAGGCCATACCTACTCCAACAGGGCCACACTTTTTCATAGTACCACTTCCTGGGCCGAGTATATACAAACTATAACAGCAAGTATAGCAGAATATCATTAATCGTGTTAGAAGTATAGGCTCTCTCACGGCATGGGCTTCAAGTTGGGGCAGTCATTGGTTGGCCATTCCCTTAATCTCTGCTCCATGTTTAGCCATACATATCTTATAGGAAGGACAACTTGTGTGTCAAAGGTTTTGTGGCTCCGTTGGTGTCCCCATTCCTCCATTGGAAGTCTTCCCTACTTAGGAGGAGGCCACTTCAGGTTCCATATCCTCTATTGCTAGAAGTCTTAGTTAGGCTCATCCTCATAGATTCCTGGGAATTTCCATTGTCCAAGGTTTCTAGCTCTTCTCAGAGATGTTCCCACCACTGATTCCAGTTCTAGTTCTCTCCATACTCCCCACACTTGATCCCTCCTGTTCCCCTCCCCTCTCCTGCTCCCACCCAGTTTCCTCACTTCATCTACCCTGATGTTCTAAGAACTTCAAGATTCTCTTATCCTGACTATAGCAAGTTTCAGGTATTTGGGGCAAAATAGGACACAATGAGAAATGTTTCCTCTTCCTTAGGAAGTGTAGCAAACATGGGTTGAGCAGTATTAAATTGCAATAATGTAATAAAAACCTCATCATAGCCAGATATAACTGTCAATGTCACCAGTCATAACTGCCAAACACATGTTAAAACCCAAGAAGAGAAGGATAGTCTACTAAAGTTACTTGGTTAGCTGCCATTTTTGTTGCTTGTGATGCTTTTCTTCCGGGACTCCTGTGCCTTTTGTCTTTAATCCTTTTTTTAAAATTATTTATTTTATTTATTTACATCCCAAATGTTGCCCCCTCCCAGTTCTCCCTTCCCAGAGTTCTTTACACAATTGCCCCTCCCCATCAACTCTGAAATAGTGACCCCTCCCTGGGCATCCCCCTTCTCTGAGGCATCAAGTCTCTATAGGATTAGGTGTATCCTCTCCCACTGGGGCCAGACAAGGTAGTCAGTCCTCTGCTACATGTGTGCCTGGGACCTTGGTTCAGCCCCAAGCAAGGCCTTCAGTGATGCCCTTAGCTTCCCTTTCTCTCAGAATGCCCTTGCTTTTCTTTTATTCTTGAAAAATGTTACAATCTGGTTGGCAATTCTTTTAACCGTTCATTAAGTTTGTTCTGCTTTCTTTTGCCGTCCATTGTTTATGAAAAGATATCACAATCATGCAAAACATTTCTATAGAATTAATATATCTTTTCCTCTTCCCTTTCAAGATTGTTTTCTTGGCACGGTGCTCATTAGTACAGAAAAGTATTGTATATATCACGGTCATTATTAAGGCTTCATCAGAAAGCTACAGGTGAGAGCTGTATTGCTCTATTCTGCTGCCAGCTTCCCACATGTGCACCTGGTGTTAAGGGTGGGACCATCAAGAGGCAGGCAGAAGCCAGCAGGTGTTCACCTCCTTCTGGACCACACCTACTCTGATGGAGTAACTCCTCTTCCACCTGCCATTTCCTGCTGTTCCACTGCAGCATTGCTTGGGAACTGAGCTGTGAGAAAATGGAGAAAGATCTGAGAAGAGAAATGACTCCCCACGCATTCTGAGCATCAGATGCCTCCTCTCCTGCATCTCAAGGGCAGAGTGGAAGGGGTTGTTGGGGAGAATTCTCATGCTGGTTCCCAGTTTCAGAGTTTGCTGTCTGGAGCCCAGGCTGGAAGAGATCCAAGGAAACAAAAATACTAAGTTCTGCCACTCCAGTGACTTAAACCTCCATGGCCTTCTTTAGTTGGCCCTGTTTGTGGTTTCCCTTATGAATGCTCATGTAGCTCCCACGGGTATGTATTTTGTTCGAATTTTCTTGCTGCATTCAGTGAGAGCAAGGTGCTTACTCCAAACTGGAATAAAAACTGGTTTTGAAACTGGAAAAAAAATCTAAATGTTTCCTAATTAGTACAAAACAAAATTACTGATTTCTTTGGAATAATTTTATCTTGTTTTATGTTTGTAGCCCTCATTTGTTGCAATTTCCCTTATACGGAAACACTGATTCTCTTCTCAATCACCTGCTGCCTGAGGCTCCGGAGAATTCTTTATCAGCTGACACCATTCCAGATGGAAGTAGTGTGGGTGGAAGAGCTCTCTTGCTTTGGGGACATTGTTAGTGGAGACTTCTGGGAAATGTAGTCTTCTAAATAACAAGGAAAAAAAAACAAACAAACAAACCCAGGAAGACGATATGGAGATAGACAGATCACAGTCTTAGAAACTTTCTCCCCATAAACATTCAGTGATGATTACATGATATTCTTTTGTTTTGCTTTAAGTATGAAGAACTTACTTGTTTAATTTAGGTGGTCATTAAGACAGATAAAACATGCTATCATTAGCTCTCTGGTGTAGCATTTGGGTTTTTTTTGTTATTGTTGTTGTGTGTCCTTTTTTAAAAAATTTTTTTAAAAAAATTTCCCATGACCTTTTCAACTGCAATGTACTGTTCTTGCTACAATTGCTCTTTTTGTATTTTTGCAGTGTACATAACATAATGTTGGCCTTTTGACAAGAGAATTCAATTTAACTAGAGATTTAAGAGAGAGAAAGTATAGCAAATGCCCCCCCAAATAGCTATGTATTGCTTTAAAAAAATAGAAAAGAAAGAAAGAAACCCTGGTAGATTTAGTGTAAATGTGGACTATAGAAAAATATTTGACTCATAAGGAATAGAAAAAGTTAAAATGATGACTCTTCCTAGATATTATGACGATTTACAAAGCTATCTTTGAAATAGTAGGCCAGTAGTGCCGAGTCTTAATGTAGATTAGTGAAGTTGCTTTGCAAATCCTCTTGGAAAAATCCGTTTGGGTAGAGAGCCTAGGGCACCAAGCTCAGCTTTGCACTCAGTCTCCGCTAATATTATATGCTAGCTTCAGTTCTTGGCACTAGAGATATTACAAGAAGAAAAATGTTCTTTCCCTCATAATGTGTACATTCTAAGGGAGGTGATGTCGATTATCACAAGTGGTAACTGTTTTTTTACAATTACAGATAATTAAATACAGCAAAACTCAGACATAAATGCATCGGGGAGGGCGTTGCTGGGGAGATGGCTCAGCCACTCAAGTGCCTTCCAGTGAGCATGGGAATCTAAACACCCTAGTAAAAAGCCAGACAGGGCAGCACTAGTGTAACTGAATCAGGGAGTGAGCTCCGGCCAGGTTCACTGAGAGACCTTTCCTCAAAAACTAAAGTGGAGAGTGGTTTTAAAAAAAGATCTCTGGGGGGGGG
>JADRCD010160367.1:3066-28713 GCA_019843815.1 Montemys delectorum | reverse complement strand
AATAATAATAATAATAATAATAATAATAATAATAATAATAATAACAATAATAAACAAGAAATTGTGAAATTGTGTGATTTGGCCACTAACACGATTACTTCCCCATCTTCCCTAACAATACCCAGAGTGTGTGACAAATGGCAAGGGCATTGTTGATTGTTGTGATATCTACAGAATGAGAGTCAAGATCCTCCACTCCTGCTGCCTCTTATAATTTCCATAGACCATGACTGTATTCAACTAGGTCAAGCATTTCTGAACACCTTTTGTTTACTCCACAAAAAGAACCAAGTGGTCAATGTCTCAAAGTTCTAGGTACAGCAAGCCAGTCTCATCCCAGCCACTGTGGGAAGAAGACCCTCTGTGAACAGAATTTCCTCCTAGGATCTCCATGGCACAAAGTCCCCATCTTAGTGGCTCCTCTCACATTTCCATAAGTTTTCCTTTCCATGCCTACATGCCCCCACTAATTCAGGGTCTGCCCCAGAAGAGCAGAAGGGCAGTTCATGTGGCCTCCTATTCCTAGTGATGTATAGTCTAACGCCTGTGTCAGAGCTTTTTAACTGATCAAATAGTGGGAACAGAGGGAAGAGACAATGGTTCTTATCTTTCTTAGGCAGAGGACTAAGGGCTTAACACAAAACTTGCAGCATTGTCTTCCTGTGACCAAACCAAATACATCTCTTCAAAATAAAGACCTCACCCACAAAGACCATCAAAGCATTTTTCCAGGCACAAAAGAGCTCATATTTACACAGAGGAATGTTAAACTCCGGAGAGATTTCACATGAAAGATGAAAATACGCTCAGAGTTCTAGAAGTCTATCACTAATGCTTTGTCCTCCCTAAATGCCTCTCTTAGAGCCCTTTGATTTGGGGGCTATTTACCTCTCAGCTTTCTAAGTCTTCAGGTTGTCTTTCAGAGGCAGGCCTCTCTTCCTTGATCGTTAAGAGGTGCCCTTCTCCCAAGCAGCCTGTTCATCCTTGCTGAAAGTTTTATTTAAAAAAAAAAAAACTGTCTGCTATGTGCCAACCACAGATCCTGGCAGATTTAATTGGCAGAGAAGTGAGAAAGGGAACAGGCCATGAGAGTCAGCTCTCTCAACTCTGGCAAAAGGGAACCTAAAGTCAGAGGGAGGAGATGAGACACCTGCCTTGCCTTTTCCAATGTGTCCTAGGTACCCTCTTCCTCCCATTAAACAAAGGGCACTCTCTCATTCTGCAAGAGCTCAGCATACTTTTCTGGGATCTGTCCCAGGGTATGGTCCCACCACTCAGTAGGTAGAGAGTGACTTCTGCCAAGTCACTTAACCACCCAATCTCAAGTTCCTCATCTGTAAAATTGGGATAATATTTCTCACCCGACATCCCAGGTTCCTAGCGATAAATATTAATGTCCATAGAGGGCTTTGAGATCCTGGGGTGAAGGATGCAGCAGAGTGTTATTTTTATGACGTTGCCGCTTCCATAAAGCATCAAATTCAATGAGAAAGAGGAGAGAGGGGGCACTGGACTGGAACCAAGAATAATGTGGGCAGCTGCAGCCCAAGCTTCCCCCACTGCTAACGCATCACCACGGTCACAGGCAAGCCTGCCACTCCTCAAGTCCTAGGGCTCTGGTTCTCACTGGTGACCTCTCTCCTATCATGCCTCGGAATCCCCATTTAGCATCATATTAATATGGATATTCATATGGCCGATATGGACCTGTATATTGCAAACATCAGGAAATCTTGCCTGGCAATCTGTTGGCATCAACATGCTACACAGCAGGGGCTCTGTGTTCACGACCCAGGAGCACATCAGCCTTCCGGAGCTGGCCACGTGCCCACATCCCAACTACCCGAGTAGCTGCTTGTGGCCATCACTCTCTTTTCTCACAGAAGAAGAGATTCAGGCCCCGGAGGCAAGGAAACAAAGTAGAATATTATGTACAAGGTTTCCATGTCCAGAAGCAAAGCTAGTTTTATTTCAGGATAAAAATATCTGAAGAAATTCCAACGAGGAAAGAATAACTGAGAAAATTAAGGCTGTGGTATAAAGAAAGAGGGAAAGAGAAGGTGCGTGTTGGCTTGACGCTAACTCTCTGAGGCCTCAGGAAGGCATTCTTAGGTCTGAGGGAATAGTTTCCCTCTGCTACACAAGAGGAAACTGAGAATTGCCAGTAAGAGAAGTCAACAAAACTATAGCAAGCATCTCTATCTGTCTGTGCATCCATACATGTCTGATTTGCTCAACATAGAAACAGTGTAACGTGCTGGGCCCTCTAGGGGCAATGGAAGCCCGGATAGAAATTAGGATGATGTCAGGAGCCTGATATAGCTGTCTCTTGAGAGGTTCTGATTGTGCCTGACTAATACAGAAGTAGAGGCTCATAGCTGTTCATTGGATTGAGCACAGGGTTCCCAATGAAGGAGCTAGAGAAAGGACCCAAGGAGCTGAGGGGTTTGCAGCCCCTTAGGACGAACAACAATATGAACTAACTAGTACCCTCAGAGCTCCCAGGGACTAAAACTCCAACCAAAGAGTACACATGGTGGGACTCATGACTCTAGCAGTATATGTAGAAGAGGATGGCCTAGTCGGTCATCAATGGCAGGCCCTTGGTCCTGTGCAGGGGGAGAGAACAGGGTTTTTTTGTTTGGTTGGTTTGTTGGTTGGGTTTTTTGGAGGGGAAATCGGGAAAGCAGATATCATTTGACATGAAAATAAAGAAAATATCTAATAAAAAAACTTAAATAAAAAAAGAAATTAGGATAGTGTCATCCCTCACTGTCATATTAGGGTCCAATTGATCCTAGAAATTTGGAGCCCAATTCCTAAAGTGACAGTTTTGGACTTCACTTTCCAAAACATCTTGGGCCTCTATTTCCTATTCTTTTTTCTACTAGCCACTTGAAGCCCTCTATGGAGAGAACCTTCCTTACAGAGCCTGGAAATTTCTTCCAGAACTGCACAAGCCAGCAATATAGAGGCTGAGTCTGGAGATGAGTTGGAGGAGGTCTGAAAGCCAAGCAAAGGCAATTTTTTGACAGGTGAATAAAATAGCCATTTCTTCACCCTGGCAGCAGCTATTGTAGATTTGTGAGAAAAACAACAAAAACGAAAGGAATTTTAATACATAAAAATGTATTTTCATTGAAAGAAAGTTTCTAAAGTGGAATTATGACCCTTTAAAAGAAGAGCAAACACACGTCTCTATTAGCATAATGGCATCCCTTCACCATCAAAGCCCAGTAATGCAGTTCAGGGTCTGTCTTCACATGTCAGATAAATGAAGCAAGAATATTATCGAAGGGTCTGTCCCTCCATCAGAGAGGACGGTTTGTATTCGGGGAGCACCCATTAGTGCTAATGAGAGCTACAGATGTAGATCCCCAGGCACTGGAAGGGGGGATGTCTTTTGGTATTTTCTGCCAAGAATCCTTCCACTACAGCAGGTACACTGGGATCCAGAAAGTCCTTAGTCATTAACACAGCCCCACTCTGGGTGTGATTTGCAAGTTAGCCCTGCATAAGAGAAACTGACTAGTCCTTCTTTGCCACAGCATCTACAGCCTTCCATCTTTCTGCCTGTAGATATTGTGCCAGTAAAACACAGTCTAAGACAAATGCCATTTTAATTTGCTTTAGGCAGTGGAGGCCAACACACATTTCAGTGGAGAATGTTATGTGTTTTAATTGCCTTATGAAGACATAGCATATGCCCTGACACACTTAAATGATTAACAGATTACTCCAAATGCCTTTGGCATAGAATATCTATACATTCATTAGCCAGGACAATTTATCTTCTTGATAAAACTAAAATTACTTATACAGCAGGTTTACTTTCTATGATTAATAAATGATAAAAATCTAAATTATCCGTCTGAAATGTCTCTTTTTGGCCATTAATCTCGCATTTATCAGCTTCTATCATACATATTATTAATACAAAAATTCAATGTTCCAAGTATTTCAATTTGCTAAGGAAAAAATTAAAAATATTTAATGCAAAGAAGCATCCAAATTAGTAGGAAATTCTGTATTGGTTTTGAAGCAGCCAGGGTGTAAACAGATAACTTTAAATGTGCATTTTAAAATCAGAGGAAATCTAAAGCATGTATAGGCATCAAATCACCCACCCTTCAAGGATTCTGCTCTCATGAGAACACGTCTAAGAGCAAGACATGAAACTGTGGAAGGGCTTGACATCTTCCCCTCTGCCCCTCTCTGTGTGTGTGTGTGTGTGTGTGTGTGTGTGTGTGTGTGTGTGTGTGTGTGTGTGTTCATGAGGACAACATGCTCAGAAACAGAGCTGACAGCCTGTGATGCAAAATCTGCCAACAGTCACCATACTAATGTTTGCATGTGGCAAGAAAGTAAGCTCCAGAGGCTTGAATTTATTTGGAAAGGATGTTTCGGGGGTTAGGCCCTTCTGCCAGGTTTTTTTTTTTTAAGTTTAAGACCGTTTGGCCTCGAAACTGGTTAAAAGGACCAGTTAAAGTGGGCAAGGGACTCCAGGATGGCTTGGTAGTGCCTCTCCTCTAGAGACCCTTCATTAAAGGTCCTAAGGTTGATTAAAGACATCCTACTTCAAAGATCTCCATTTCTATGGTCAGCTGTTGATTTCTCTGATTCCAAATGCTGGAGTAACTGTACTGGCCAAGCCACATCCCCATAACCCCCATAAACCAGCCACGGACCTCAGTCACCAGTTACCTTGGTGACTCACTTCCTAGAAGAGCCAGAACCAAGTAGATCCAGAATGAATATGAATCATAAATTCATATGCAGATCATATGATTATATGAACCTACAAGACAGCAAGGTAGACATAGTCCCTTTGTGCTGGCACCCTGGGTCCTCCTGGGAGACGGACAGTCTGTACGGCTCAGGGCACATGGCACTGAGCAGAAAACTCTGTGTTCTCCTGTGGTGTTATCCTCAGAAACCACTATTTGGTGGGGAAAATGGCCCAGCAAAGAGGAGGTTGCCCTGCTCTGTAATCAGCCTCATGGAGCTGAAACTCCATTTCAACATCTAACTCAGATTTTAATGAAGAGGGAAGAAGCAAATTAGGACTCTGGAAGAGGAACAGACAGAACTGAGCCAACCAGAAGATGAACAACGTTGACAGCAGAGGGAACATGGGATAAGAAGCTCAAGGAAAGAGAATGCTCAAACACTTACAGTGCACTTCCCAGCCACCACTCACTGAGTACCTAGTATTCTAGGCACTACATCAAGTGGAAGGGATGTTGAGGTGTCAAGGGACATTGTCTCTGTCCTTTCTGAATTTACAATCCTATGGACCCTGGGGAGTCACTTACTGATTCTGTGTGATGAGAAGGCAGCAAAGGGTGAGGACTAAGAACCAACTCTTCAGATGTACGCCTGGCAGATTTATTTCACTCTTATTTAGGAATGAGACTTCTGCTGAGAGCCACAAGTGTATGTATGTATGTGTGTATATGTGTGTGTCTATGTCTGTGTGTGTTTGTATGTGTGTGTGTGTGTATGTGTGTATTACAGCTGTTATGTGGTATCAGAAAAGGACTCTCTCTCACAGAATGAATTCCAGTGGAAGTAATAGGTATGAAATTATGATTATCTGGTCTTAGACCATACCACTACAAACCCAACTCACCCTCATGGCTCTCATCATCTCAAAGCTGCTACTTCTTCAAAGTTCCAACCATGGACCTTCACAGTATCTCCGTGGGTCCTAATTCTGCACTCCAATGTCCCCTTCTATAGCTGGACTGTAACAATCTGAAAAGAGAGGATCAACCCTGCACTCTAGCCTCAGCCCTGTTCTGGAGCACAAACTCAACACTGACAGCAAGAACCATATGTGACATTTAATGAGCATTTAATTCACGCCGGGTGCTTCCTACCCGTCAACTCATTCAGACTTCACAGTAATGCTCTGAGGGTGCTGCCCTAAGAATCTTTACTTTACAAAGAAGGATGGTAGGGAAAAAAACCTTCAGAGTCTTGCAGATGATCCTATGGTTAGTGCAGGGGTAGTTCCAAGAGTTACTACCAGGATATTTGCCCCAAGTATGTGTGTTCCTAACCAGTGAATCTCCCATCCTGTTCCCATATATTGTTTTTCTTACACTCAAAATATGCATATTAATGGTGGTAGTGGTGAGGATTAACTTTATAACTTCAGCCAGCCTTATATGCTACTCACACTCCAAATACAAAGAGCTTTCTAAAGGCCAGCTGTCTCCACAGCCCGTGTTCAATCTGTGCTATTTCACAAAGACTTTTCAACCATTGAGTCTATCAACATTGACATGTATCTTCTTTGAAATCCCTTCCAGTTTAGCATCATGTATGGTAGGTCAGTTAAAAGAATAGATCTTAGTCCAAATAGTTTAGATGAAGGCAGGATAAATGGACATTACAGGCATTTATGTGTAGAAGATATATATTGGGAAGGAAATAAGTGTTTTATAAATTAACTGAGATAAGAGTAGTTGGTATGTCTCTCTATCCATCCATTAGATGGAAGGATACTAGGATAGAAGGAACTATACTTTCAAACTATATCTTAACCCTTTGGCTAAATTCCTTTATCTTCTTAACTACCTATTTTATTTAAAAGTCAAAGTCAAAAATCCCCATGGCTAATGGAGGGAAAGAGGCAGCAACTGCTGAACAAATTGCCACAAAGCTTGCCTCTTTCCCTTGCCAAGGCATAAAGTGCCCTCCTACATGAGAGTCAATGACTTCAACTTATTGGGTGCAAACACATTCATAAAATGCATAAATACTCCCCATTGGCAATAAATTGTAAGAATGATTGACCTCATCACATCAAACTTTACAAGTGGCTCTGGTTTGCCAGCCCTTTCGACTCTTAAATTGGAGGCAAGCAGGAGGAGCAACGAAGCTGGAGTTCATTTGGCCTTGAACTAGAGCTCCTCTTTCTTCTTGCCTGGTATTCCTGTGTTGTTTTACCATATGAAAAGGAGTTTTACATAGAAGATAAAATTCCACTAGCATGTGACATTGCTGTCATAATAAGAATCAAGAACTAATCAAACTTCGATATAGCTAGGAAGTGGATACTCCCTACAAAGCTATCCAGAAGATATGTGCTGCAGAACAAGAAACTGCCTGCATGCTAGGAATGATGGCAAACATATTCAGTAATGGGTCTGTATGATGCAGTGAAGAGTCCTCTGTTTAATCTGCTGTGGACCAGAAAATGAGGCATATGAGAAAAAACATCACACACACCCCTTTCCCTTTCCCTGTCTCTGTCATGACCTCAGGTCCATAGAAGCTAAAGCAAAACAGGCAACACTGATATTCCACAAACTACAAAATTAGGGGGAAAGAATAGTTATAGGTCATCTCCACCAATTTTTCTGGGACAAAGGAAGCATTTTTTCAAAAGCTAGATCTTGAAGCCCATTGGTCCATACACTGGATTGAGTCGAGCATCCCACCTGTTTTTGCATTGTCTGTGAACCCAGAATGATTTTATATTGTTAAATGGGTGAACATAAGAGCAGAAGGAAATCCTTTTCTAGTATTCAAATGTCTGTGCCCACAAATGTAGTCTTCCTAGACCACAGCCATGGGCTTTGTTTCTGCATTACCCACAGCTGCTTGGGTGCCACAAAGGCGGGACTGAGGAATCTCAGCAATGGCCTTATGCTGGCAAAGGCCAAAATATTTACTCGATGGCCTGTCACAGAATAATTTTGCCAAGCCCTTGTCTAAGCCAATTAGGTTTTCTTTCAGTTTGTGAAAATGACTTCGCATGGTTTAGCTGCTCCCTCATCTAACTCCTTCAGACCCAGGGACTAGGCTTTGTATCAAATGAGATGTCTTCTATCTCACTATGATGGTATTTTCTGTAACCTTCCATAACCCTAAACCAACAGTGCTCTGATCCTCACCCAATAAGCACGAAATGACAAATATGGGGAGATAGTACTGGAATTTAACATTAACTCTGGAAAGTTTCTACCAATTGCACTTCATAATATCTAATGACTGCCTCTATGAATAACAGTATAAGTTTTTTTCTATTCCAGTTTGTATGTTTGTTTCTTTCTATTTTTTCAAACTGGGTCAATTATATGGTACATAATAATTTTATAAGTAGACTAGATGTGACACTGTTTTAAATATCAACAGAACCATTTTTTTTTTTCGAGACAGGGTTTCTCTGTGTAGCCCTGGCTGTCCTAGAACTCACTATGGAGACCACGCTGGTCTCGAACTCAAAAATCCACCTGCCTCTGCCTCCCAAGTGTTGGGACTAAAGGCATGTACCACCACTGCCTGGCCAACAGCACCATTTTTATTGCATCCACCCTAACAGTCATTTTTAAATAGCTTCACTTTTGAAAGAAGAGACCAAGCTCATGAGACACAGTAGTTAGCAGGTGCTTGAATTGTGGTCAGAGCAAAAATCCCAAGAAACATCACAGTGAAAATGAAAAGGGCATCAGAGCCAACACACACCTGAGGGTGTCACAACTGACTTTGGACAAGCTCGGAACCTGTGGGAACCTTGGGTTCTTCACCTCTAGTCTAAGCCGAGTTTGTCTGAAACAAGAACTGTCCCCTTCTCTATTCCCCAGTTCTGAGGAAACGCTCACGCAATTGTGATGCTATTTGGCATCACAAAAATGTTAAAATGTTAAGCAGCAGTTTAAATTAGATTAAAGATTTTATTTTGCTATCCACTAAAAAGAAATATGGAAAAATTCTATTTATCTTTAAGAAATGGGGCTTAAATTTAAAAGACATAGGCCAGGAAAACATTGCTATTTTTATGCATAATTTATATAATTTTATTTTTAAAATATATCACAAAACATTATATATTTTAAATATATTTTGAGGCAGAGCACCACTGTATATCCCAAGGCTGACCTTGAAGTAACTGTGTAACCTAGTGAACCTCAAGTCCATGACCCTCCTGCCTCAGCCTCCAGAGCATTGGGATTGTAAGCATATACTGTCACAACTGGCTTCTATGTCATATGTAATTTTTTTATGTTTAGCTTAAAACTAAAGGAGGAATGATAATTTCTCCCAGTTCACCTCTTGATGAGTCAGGTTAGGTATCCTATTGAGTATTTGATACAGAGTGACTTTACAGCCATTCTCCAGAGTCACTGAGTGGGACAGAATGACCCTGAATTCTCCCCCAGTCTTAGCCTTCTTACATTTGCCTCCTCTTTACTCTGCCCTGTTTCTCTCTGAGCTATTCCCAGCTCATGACCAAAGCTGCTAAGAGCTAGGCAGGTGGTAAGCTTCAACGTTTAAAGTTCATCTGTGTTTATATCCTCCTGACACACACACCCACAAAAAAATTAATGAGATTACAGTAAAAATATTTTATTTCCTCAAAAATCTCAAAAAAAATCATTTAAAAACAGATCTTGCATGTGATTTATCCCTTCAGGCTGAAATAAAGCATTAGAGTTTTTGTTAAGGGAAACATTTCCTAGAAATGAAAGAAAACAGAGCTGTAATGGAGATGTGAGTACATTCCTCATAGTCACACCATCTGAAAGAACATCAAAACTGTGCAGAGCTGAACTGCTCTGATTTTATGTGCATACATTATTTCACAATAGCAGCATTTCTTTAGTTTTATAGATTGTTCTCACTCACTTAATTGGTGATACAATACATATTGGTGATACAATATGTCCTCTTAAAAATTGAAAATTAAGAATTCAAATACATACACAGAAGAAAAACTCAATTCTTAACAGCATTGATATTTTTCCTATAAATTTTCACCCCTGTCAGTAAGAATCTATAGCCCTCATATACCAAAGAATTCCTCATGCTCAAGAAAGTCCAACTAGCCTCTTAGAACTCCCAAACTTTTCCAGGTAATCCCAGATTCACAATTACCATTACGATTTCTACACTCCTCTCTTGAATCTTGTTCCCTTAATGACCCCTATTCCTGCAGATCCTAGCTTCTGATAGCCAAAGCCAACTTCAAGTGAAAAGAGCCAGTCAAATACCTACTATGTGTGTCTCCCTAACAGGATAATAAGATAATGAAGATGCTGATAGCAATGGTGGTGCTGGCAGATAGTGGTGGTAATGGTGTTTGTGGTGATAATGGTGATAGTGGTGATGGTAGAGGAGGTGATAAGGATGAAGGTGGTAGTGATAGTGGTAATGGGGGTGGTGATGGTGGTGGTGGTGTGTTGGTAGAGGTGGTAATGGTGGAGGTGGTGGTAGTGGAGGAAGAGGAGGAGGAGGAGAATAGGGGGAGGAGGAGGTGGTGACTCCAGTTATCCTATTTATAGACTAGAAACAGAAGTTGACACGAATAGGAGAAAGTTAAAATAATCATAACTACTGAACAGTAGACAGAGTTTGAACTGCTTTCTGCTACTGACAAGCCTTAATCAGTCTTCTCCTCTTTACAGACATTTAATTGGACAGACCACTTAACCTGATCCACAGTGTAGAGTATACTCCCATGGAAGGGAAGGCATGGAGAAAGCCATGACACCTGTGACCTCTGGAGAAACAGCCAGTGCAGTAGGGAACCTAGGTTCCAACAGTCCCATCCTGTGCATAGGATGCAATGAGTTCAGCTAAGGCACATCTTTTCTGCAAGAAAGATTGTATTGTCACACCAAACCCTGAGAAAGTAAGTGCCAAGACACTGGAAAATACTGGGAGATAAAAAGAATTAACTTTGCCCTCACACAGGGGAAAGAAAGAGTTGCTTTCTAGGCCAGAGAAAGTGAAATTAAAATTATCTCCCACGGCTTAGAGGGACAGAAACCTAACTTTTCCATCCTCTCACTTCCACGACGGTAAGTGGGAGTGATTGTATATGTATGTATACATCCACATTTCCAAGACTCTGTTCTAAGAGGTCAGTAAGCATGACCACACCCACCTAAGCGTTGCCTAAGTCGTCATCCACTAATTGTCTATTTTAGAACTTTTTCTTTCTCGCTTACTTAGCCTTTTCCCTGCAGTTTTATTAGGATACAGTCAGCCAATAAAAGTGTACACATTTCACTTCCCAGATAGGATTGACACATGATGGCAATTTAATCGGAAGAACATTTTAATTTCTTCTTTATGTATCTTTTCTCTTTGCAAGTGATCCCACCCTGACATGTTACTTATTTTTCCTCCCCAACCTCATCAAACCTAAAGTAAGAATCGTCCACTCTTTCAGGCCATAAAAATGTCTGAAGTTTCGGGTAAAATTTTCTCCCTGCATAATTCTGGAACTGAAAATATTTGCTTGGTACAGAGAGATGCTAATGAGTGTGTTGTCACTTTTAGTTGCATCTGTCTGTCTTTATGTTTTCCACATAGGAGATGAATTTGGACTCTCCAAGCCATAAATATGAACATAGTACAGTGAAATAGAAACCCCCACTTCCCCTAAGAGGCAGAGAATCCATTCTCTGACAGGATAAAGAAGGAAGACACCCCCCTCCCTCCACTCCCCCACACACACACAGAGCATCTCATAGATTCCTGCTTCCTGATCAGAAGATACCTAGGTGATTCCCATAGAGAGATATATCATTTCCCTAGATGGGGAAACAAGTGCTCATCTCTCTAGGAACCTTCAAGTTTCTATGAGCCCATCTTCACCTCATCCATCAGAGATCAGAGCTTGTCATCAAATAATATATCATGTCCTGAAAACACTGTGTCATGAGTGGTGCATTTCTTAAAAGCAAGGAAAGTACCACAAGGAAAGATTCACATGACAGAGGCAGTGACCTATCGGTTCACACTGCCTCCTTGTGTAGAAACTAGTTGACAGTGGTCTCCATGAGAGACATCTTGATAAAGACAAAAGGTTCAAGCCAAGCTTCCCACTTTTTGTTAGCAATCTCTCTGAACCATAACCATGAAATTGTCAAATGATTTACAGTGATGTGTCTTTAATATACAGTTATGCTAAGGATAATTGGAAGAAATAATACAGCTTGTGACATGGCTCAAGATAGTCATTTGTTGCACACCATGAGACTCAAGTTATGATCTATATCACCTCCAGGTGATGGCAACAGACCCTAAAAAAGTTCCACCTACTTTGGCTTCTCTACCCTACTCCATGGTTCTCTCTGACATTTTCATCCAAGTCTCCAGCAGCCAGAGACATCATTTTAACATTGCAAATACATTTCACAGGCAGAGTACTTGCATGCAGGCCACTGCAATCAACTGCCTTCCTTGTCCCTTGTTCCCAAAGGTGCTGCTAGTGTTACCACTGCCACTGATGGGCCAGATAATGTATCTATATGCTGTGTTCAACCTTTGGTCCTGCCAAATGCTCATTCTTTTATGCCCATTTTACAGATGAGAAAGTCAAGGCTTGAGATATATGCATTAGCTTGCCCAAGATTAGAAAGTTCTTCTCTAGAAGAGTCATCTTCTAAACCAGACCCAGGGTTAAAACAAGCATTCAACTAACCCAGAAATGAATCAATCAATAGATATGTTTGTGTGTGTATGTACATGTATGTTACTAGTCCTACAAAATAGCTTCTCAATTGCACTTTTTGGCCTTTTAAAATGAACCCTACAAGAAAGACAATAAAACTCATTGGTTACTTGTTTCAACACTGTTTACTGAGAAGGAGCCTTCTATTGAGTGATCCAACTTGAAGATGTAGAGAGAGGACACATTTAAACTGATTTTTCCCAATAGTTCAATAGAAAACCTAGGGACCCTCCAGTCAGGGTCTAGCCATGAGTCCTGAGGGAAAAAGGTCCTGTAGTCTTGCCTTTATTCCTTATTTGCAAATCATAATGGCCTATGTCACCTGGCTGTTCTCTCAGATATCATCTGCTGCCTTTCCAATGTGGAAGAATCAGGTACATAATCAACATACAGAATGCGACTTCTCCCTTCAGCTTTCCAATGCAGGAGCTTCATGACTTTATTAAATGAATATTTAATGCTTACAATACTGTAACTATTTAAATTTTGTTCACCACTGAGTTACACAGTGCATTATCATTACATAATATTTCTTAAATGCATTTCCACTAGATAATATTAATAGTCTTATTTATTATTTCTTTGAGGAAGCAATATGCTAAATTCCTTTAAAGTTCTCTCAGTGTGGGTAAACTTATCAGATAACTGATGAGTTACATACACACACACACACACACACACACACACATGCACGCATGCACACACACATGCACACAGACATGCACATGCAAATGCAAATGTACACATACATTACTTGTGAGAGGCACTATTTAGGAGCCATTAGTTCTCCCACTCTGGTCTGTCCTAGCTTTTCTCCAGGTGTCCTGACAAGCACAGTTCTGCTGCATCATGTTTCTTGTCCACTACACAGTCCTTGGTTTCCTTCAGAGGCTTGGACCTGGATCCCATACCTCCCTCTTTGTTGTTTTTATGGCACATGCATCCTTTAGCAGCTTTTAGAGAATTCATAAAGCATTTGCATTCTAAAGACACCTTATCCTATTCCATAACCTTGTTAACTTTCTACCTATATTATCATTTAAAGATGTCTTCTACTTTTATTCTTATGACAGTAGGAGACAGCAACGTGATACTGACCTCTAGCTTCAAATAGTGAAGTACTGTGTTCCAATGTGATTCTCAGTCACTGGTGTAGAAATGTATTTTACCTTCTTCTTAGAAATTTAAGAGTGTCCTAGTCATTCCATACATGGTGGTTTGTATGAGAATGGAGCTGGTGGAACTGTTTGGAAAGAGTAGGAAGTATGGCTTTTTTGGAGGAGTTGTGTTTCCGGGAGCTGATTTGGAGCTTTCAAAAGCCATTCTCAGTTATTCTCAGTTCTCTCTCTCTCTCTCTCTCTCTCTCTCTCTCTCTCTCTCTCTCTCTCTCTCTCTCTCCCCCTCCCTCCCTCCCTCCCTTTTACTGCTCCAGCACCAGGCTTACTGCCATGCACCTCTCATTAATTGTCATGAATTTTAACACTCATGTATTTTTGTCACAGAAACAGAGAAGAAAGGAACATATATATAATAAAAAATTATCAGTGAAGTTCCTACTTATATATATGCCTGTGAATGTGCATATGTGCATATTTCTTTCATTATTTATTCATCAAACTGACCTTTAGTAAAAAACAAAAAACAAAAAAAAACAAAACAAAAAAAACAAAACAAAACAAAACAGGTAACCTGTATTTTCTTGCTTCTCAAATAATATAGAGGGTTTTTTTTTGACAGCTCCATCTTTCCCATGATGCCGTAGTTTCCTACCCTTACATATTTCTTCTGTGATCTCTTTTTCATATTAAAAAAGTTCCAGGAATATATATTCATCTGCTCTCTTTAAGTACAGAACATCTAAGCCTAGCTAGATAGGCAGCCATAGAGGACTTCCATGAGGTGGGTCTTCATACAACACAGAGGAGACGTAACCTTTTCATCAGAGACATTTTTGAGGCTCTGGCTAGCTTCCCCAGAAGAGAATCCCTTGCTGGCTTCTCTGTCAAGTGTAAATCCAGCAGCTACCACTGTGAACAGAAGGGAGACTGGAGTCTACTGTCCCCCATACAGACTTTCAATGTATTTCTTGTGTTCTTTACGGTTCCCTCCACTGTGCCAGATTTCCCTAGACCAGATCTCTGGCTCAGCTTTTAGAGAGCACAGTCCTTTATAGTTTGGTTAGGGGTGGGATGCTCCTTAGTTTTCCCTCTCCATAATCATGCTCACCTAATTTCTACCCCTTTCCCTCACCGGCTAAGACACTGACACTTCTGATCCCTAGGCATTTCCAGAAGATGGCAAAGCAATCTGTCAGGCTATCTTGTTTCCTTTTCCTCCCAGCTTGCACTTTTCTCTTATTTTAACGCTGTGCCAAAACCGCCACCATTCATTGGTGTGTTTGCTCTCTTCTTATCTTTACAAAACATTATTGACATTTCTTTACCAACATCATTTGTTCTTTCAGTTTCTTAGTCCTTTGAAGTTTAAGTCTTCTTTATGGTTTTCTGGTCTTTTCATAGGGTTTAGGATGCCATATTTAACCCAAACTACTATCCTGACATTTCTCACTTAATTTTACATCAAAAGCTGACTCCCCCACACTAAGCACTAAAAATGTCACCTTCTAAGACTTCCGGGTGGTATATCTACCTATTAACCTATGACTGCAATTGGAGTATGAGTCTGCATTCATTCTATCAGCAACACTGGCACAAAATTCCTCTCACATGAAGTGATTACTTGGTCTTTCTCTCTCTCTGGTACTTTCCTTAGGACTTATTTCTAGATTAATATTGTTAAATTTTTATTTTAGTTATTGACACTTATTACCTGATTGATTTCCAGAAAGATGGTTCTAAATCACTCTTCTCCTCTGAAATGACGTCGTCACCACAAAGGCTTCATTCTTCTGTCACCAGCATCATCAGAGACATTATCCAGTTTCAAGTCTTTGCCAGCTGTGTCTCATTATTGTTTTAATTTGCATTCTCTGCTGATAAGTGCCATTACACCTTTACATGTATTTATTAGTAGCATATATCTTCTGTTAGTTGCTTCAGATCCAGACCTACACTTTCCCTATTAGACTGCTAAATTTGTGTGTGTGTGTGTGTGTGTGTGTGTGTGTGTGTGTGTGATATAAAGTGTGTATAAGCAGTTGTGATCACCTATAATTGGTAATTAATGAAATCTGTTTACCCCACTTACCAGCTTATTCTTATTGTAGAATTTCCCACTTTAATTACCAATGTTCTTAAGGTATCTGCACATGCAGAAGCCCAAGGAATAATGAATTCCTTCTTTCTCAATTTCTTTTCCAACCTGTTTCTGAGTCAAGGTCTTTTACTGAACCTGGAGCTCACCATTTCAGCTATGCTGAATGTCTAGTGAGCTCCAGAGAGCTACCTGTCTCTGTGTACCAATCCTGGGTTTACAGATATGTACAGTTACTCTTGCTATCTATATTATGCTTGGGATCTGAGGTCAGATCTTTAAGCTTCTGCAATGAGCACTTTATACATAGAGTCATCTCCTTGGTTCCAAGATTCTCTGTGTAGCTTCTTCATTTTTTAAAGATACCATTTTTTGTCTAGATTTATAAATAACATCTTATACTTCATTATTTGTCATATCTTTTTACTCATCCTATTTATTTCTCATGAGAAGAATTTTTCCATCACTCTTTTTCTTTATATCAAAACATCTTCCCATTCCATGAAAAAAAAAAATGAATGTTATTCTATAGCTTTAGCCTCTTTAGAAATATGTTTTGAGTTGCTTTTCCTCTGATCTTTCATTGGTATTCTCATCTTCCATTGACCGGGTGATGATCAATGACATAATTTGTCAGTTCCTCAACTGTTGTGCAAGTGTGATCATATCCTAAGCTCTTACTATTAATGAAGTCTGTGGACCCCATTAACCAACTGAGTCTTATCGTGGAATCTCCCACTTTAATTAACAATGTCCTTAAAGTATCTTCTAGTGTTTCCTACAGAAATGCCTGCCTTGCTGTTCTTAACTCTTATTAGTTTTGAGCTAACTCCTTCCATTTATTATTCAAGATGAACTTTAGAATACTTGGTGACGTTTCCAGAAAACAACAGGAGCAACATGATTTTGAAGAGATTTTCATTAAGCATGCACATCCATTTGGGAAGTGTTAAAGTGCTGACAGCATGCCCTGCTCCTCTCTGGGAAGCCGACACCTACTTCTCTGCATCCAAGGCTTCTTTCGTACCTCCTGCTAAAGTTTTACTGTTTTCTTCATACAGAGTCAGCATAATTACTCAATATGTTTATTCCCGGATGTTTTATATGTCAGTGTTATCCTGAGTGACTTTTACCTTCATATTTTCTAACTAATTATCACTCTTAAGGCAGAAAGTTATTACTTGCCAAATGTTTATTTTACATTGTGTCAAGTAACTCTGTTCTCATTGTTCCTCTAGTTGTCTCAGTTGCTCTAAGTAACCTTCTTTTTTTGTGAAAATGATTTCTTTTGATAACATGGTAATGTCCATCTCATTTCTACAACATTCTTGTATCACATAGTAGTAGGCTGGCACCAGTAGAACTGTAGATAATATTGTGATGACCCTAGTCGAGGCAAATACAATAGGGATCACAATTGTTCATTTGTACTAAGGAATTCCTTTTTGTTAGTGACCTTACCAGGGGATTTAGGTGTGTAAAGTCCTTTGATCCTTACAGTCATTTGAGAAGAAAGTTACTACTGGAATTTCTTTTGGGAAATGGGAAACCTGAAACTTTGAAGTAGAAATATGTGATAAATCACTCAACTACTAAGGACTCAACTAGACTAGCACAGTGGTGATACTTGCCAGTAATGTATCTTAGCATTTCAAGAAGTCCTTGAATTGGGGTGGGGTTTTTGAGAGGATGACTATGATGAGAGGCTGAGATGATGGCCAGGTCAGTCAGCTTGGCATGCAAGCAGATGGATCTGAATTCGGATCCCTACAGTCTATATAAGATGCCAGCCGAGTAGTGTGCACCTGTAACTGACCAACAGGGATGGAGAGACAGAAGAATCCCTGAGTGTCTCTGGTCAGCCAGAATAGCTGAATCAGCAGTCTTCAGATTCAATAAGAGGCTTTATTTCAAAAATGATGGAGAGAGAGATTGTGGAAGATACTCAGTGTTCTCATCTGACTTCCACATGCACACAAGTGAACTACACACAAACACACACACCATGACTAGGAGGTTTTGTCTGTGTTCAGTATTTATTTTGCTTCTTTGTTTGATTGATCATTTGGCTTGAGAGAAGATGTGAAATAAAGGGGAGAAGTGAATGCTGGTCAGATACCATGTAGATACAAGTACATTAATGATGCAAGCAATGTATACTGTAGTACACATTTGCTTTGTTTTGCTTTGCTTTTTTAAAAATTTTATTTATTTAATGTATGTGTACTCTGCTGCACATACACGTGCCTGCCTGAAGAGGGCATCAGATCCCCCTATAGATGGTTGTGAGCCACCATGTAGTTGCTGGGAATTGAACTCATGACCTCTGGAAGAACAGCCAGTGATCTTAGCCACTGAGCCATCTCACCAGCCCGCTGTTTTTCAATATGTATTCTAGAGATTGAATTCAGATCCATGTGTTCCTTTAGCTCAAGATCAATGAGAAAAGAAAAGAATTTACATCAAAGACCAAAACACAATACAACTATGAATTTTCATCTGATTACCATGTTTCACCTTCCAAATTTCAGTTTCTAGATTTTTTTCTGAGAAAATAATTTAGATCTCGTGAGCTCTGAACTAAGTCACTGAATATCTATGCGAAAGATGGTGTTATGGTGATTTGGGCTGTGTATGTCTCATCTTGGCAAGCAGCTGAGTTGGATGAGATAGTGTTCCTCCTCTTCTAGTAAGGAAAAAAAGGGATCCAGCAATGCTAAAAATAAAGTCCCTTAGAGTGTTACACAAAGTTATGTATTTCTGCAGCATGTGCCCAGATTACCGACTGTGTAATAGCCCTGCCGGACTCCCACTGCTGCAAGAGGCCTGTGCCCCAAGCATCATGATCAGGTCAGGAAGCATGGACATCTTGCCTTCCCACCAATAATTTCATTGTTGGCATTGGTAGGAGAAGCTTTCTCTCTCTTAAAAATGATTACATAAAGATTTAGCTCATTTTTCTCCTCTCTCTGTCTCTTTCTGTCTCTTTCTCTGTCTCTCCTGTGCAGGGTCATGTCTGAGTCATGTCATTATACAAATGTGTGACTGTGTGTACATGTGTAAAGCCAAAAGCAAACTCTAGTGTTGTTTCTCAGGCACCATGCAGCTTATTTTATTTTATTTTACTTTATTTTATTTTATTTTTGAGACAGCATCCTGTTCTGTCCTGGAATTCACTATGAAGGCTAGGCTGGCTCACCATCAAACCTCAAGAATCTGTATGTCTCGTTCTCCCCAGTACTGGGATCGTAAGCCCACACCATCATGTCTGGTGATTTTTTGTTTTGCTTTGCTTTGTTTTGCTTTGCTTTGTTTTGCTTTGCTTTGCTTTGCTTTTTTTAAAATTTTATTTATTTAATGTATGTGTACTCTGCTGCACATACACATGCCTGCCTGAAGAGGGCATCAGATCCCCCTATAGATGGTTGTGAGCCACCAAGTAGTTGCTGGGAATTGAACTCATGACCTCTGGAAGAACAGCCAGTGATCTTAGCCACTAAGCCATCTCACCAGCCCGGTTTGTTTTTTTAATATGTATTCTAGAGATTGAATTCGGATCCATGAGTTTGTAAGACAAGCACTTTACTCCTGAGTTGTCTCCCCTAGCAAAACATATCCGTCTCTTTTAGGACAGTAGATTGGAACTAATTAGACATGGGACAGGAATAGTGGCACTTGTCTATCAATTCAGCTATCTGTGGGGCAGAGGCAGGAAATCTGAATTTGAGATCAATGAGGGCTACATAGAAAGTAGCCTAGGAGATACAGTGACACCTTGCTTCAAGTCAACCACAAGCAGAGAACACATTTTAAAAGCTAGGAAAATGTACCCTTAACCAGTGAACAGAGAGGAAGCTTTGTCTGACCCCAAAGCCTAGCCTTGTACTCCGGATCCTTGTCTGACTAGGGAAAAGCTCTTTCCCTGAAAACCCTCTGGGTATTCATTTGATGATTGGTACTAATAGTGTAGCTGTCATTTCCTTGGTAGGGCTTTCTTGAGTTTGGAAAAGGATTATAAGTGGGAAAGGGCTTTTGAAAAACTGAAATACACTTGACATGTGTAAGGAAAGATCCAACAGTTCTCGGCACGCGCTCCCTAAAGAGCAGTCATATTTATTGCTCAGCCGAACTCCTCTGAAAAAGACAAACACTCATCAACAGTAATGGAGTTCTGCCGAGAGCCGGCCGATTCCATTTCAATTCAAAGCCCCGGAGGCAGCCAACTTTCAATCCAGGCACTGCCCCTGATTGTGGAGTACATGAGTCTGTTTCCCCAACGTACGCAGCAGGCATTTTAAAAGATCCTATTCTCCTATCAGGCAGCGATCCTCAGAACGCAGAAGCTGGAGGAGAAATGACCTATTTTACATGGACTTGATGAGAGGCCTTGGAGAGCGATGCCACAGGGTCCCGGGGCCACTTGATAACTCAAGCTTTGGGTCAACACGTGGCTTCTGCTTCCCTCAGTCCCCTTGGCCAGTCATTTCTTTATAGTTGTACAGTGGCTCTGTGGACTGGGGACTGAGCTTAAATTGAGCTTGAGACAGGGGCCAAGAAATGATTGAGTAGTGAATTAGATAGAAAATTGTGCCTTTTGTGCCCTAAGTAAGAGAATTGCAGCATTCAACCAGCTACTGCAACTCAAGTATTTCTCACCGCTTTTGACATCTCTGGGAGGATTTGATGCAAAGTATATCGGCCTTCTTAGAATCAGCGAAACGCCTTTCCTCCTCGGTCTCTTTTAAAATCTGCCTTCCTTGTCTAGAATGGTCCTTAGCTAGCATGATGGCTAATCATTAAGAACTTGACTGGATTTAGAATCACCTTAGGAGATGTATATTGGGAGAGGGAGGGTAGGATGTTTCACAGAGAGGTATAACTTGGAGAGATAGACCCACCTTCCCATAGCCCAGCATCTCAGGTTGAATATTAAGAGAACATAGCAGATGAACACCTGCATTCAGCAATCTCTGCTTCCTGACTATGGATGGATGCAATGTGAACAGCTACATCATGCTCCTGCATCATGCATGTTTTCAGTACAGTCCTGAAAACTGTGAGCTAAGACATGTCCTTTCTTCTTTCCTTAAGTTACTTCTTCTCAAGTTGTTAGTCACAGTAATGAGAAAGGTAACCAAATATGGCTGTCTTAAGCACCAATAGTAATCTGTAGGAGTATGGGTTGTGATTTTAGAGGCAGGAATTGTGGGAGTTACCACTCTGTCTGTGAGACCACTGAGCATTCATTAGAGCCAAAAGAGATACAGGAAACTGGATGGGGAAAGGCTAAGAGAATTAAGGAAAGGTAAATGTGTATTTCAGCATCTTGGGGGTTATATTAGACATTTCCCATCCCAAGAAGTACTTTGAGTCAAAGTAGAAAACTAAATGTCTAGACTCATTTATTTGTGTGTATTAACCTGTGTATGAGCACAGTTGGTTGGTCCTGGCTGGTAGGTTTACTGATCAGACACATCCCTTCACATGCAGTGACTAGTATACGGTGTTGTGCTTAGCTCTCAGGAAGTAAACATGTAAATGAGATCCCAGTATTGACAGCTCTGATCCCACACAGTGAAAAAGAATCACTACGGGCACATTTTCTTATCTGAAATGCTTGGGAGCCAAAATCTTTGAAAGTCTGTATTATTTTCACATCTTGTAGTACTTTAATATCCATAATAAGATATCTTAGATATGGGACCTTTATATGCCAAAATGAAATTCATTTGTTTTTCATAATTCTTCATAAAACATTTGCTGGAGATAGTTTTGTAGGGAATTTTTAAATAATCCTATACAGTAGGGGGCTGGAGAGATGGCTTGGCGGTTAAGAGCACCTACAACTCTTGCAGAGGATACAGATGTGGTTCTTAGTACTTTAGTAGGAAATTCCTAATCACCTGTAACTTCAGCTCCAGGAAAATCTGATGTCTTCCTCACCTAGTCTCTGTGAGCACACACACACACACACACACACACACACACACACACACACACACACACACACGGAGAGAGAGGGGGGAGGGAGAGAGAGAATACAAAAAAAAAAAAAGTTTAAAAATCCATAGTTGCTGTCTAACTTGTGATTAACATGTTAGTGCTTAAATGGACTTGGATTTCAAAACATTTCACGTTGCATTTTTTCAGATCAGGGATGCTCAGCCTGTAGAAGAAAAACACCAAAGACTTTGGTAGCCTTTGTACCTGATCTTTGGCTTTCTGGGATAGGCATACAGCATAGGAAGTACAAATTAGCTTAAGGGCAAAGCAACAGTCTGGCAAGGCCTACAGCTCCTTTTGCTATCCAACACATTGCACATCCTACCCACAACACAAGCACCAGCAACTGTCTGAAATCATGCTCTGCAAACACATGCTTCCCATTTACTTCTCTGGGTCTTTGTCGCCTCTTTTTTCTATCCTGGACTGCCTTTCATCCTCTTCACAAAGTTAGATAGCCCAACTCTGGGATCTTCAGAGTAAAACTGCAATTTTGGCTCTTGGTAGGCCAATCCAGAAGAACACAGATGACAGCACATATTGGAGTCCAAAGTATATTAAATTGATATGTAAAAAGAGGACACAAAGTTGGGGTGGATAGGGTGGTAAAGATGGGTCTGGGAAGAGTTAGGGGGAGGAGTTGGGTAGATATAATCGAAATCAATTGTAGGAAATTCACAAATAATAAAAATATCTATTAGAGAAATGCACAATAAGCAAATGCCACACATTTCTAAGAAAGCCATCAAACATGCCATCCTCCTGGCCTTTGCTACTACTCTTGATACCTTTAGTCACATTCCTTTCCCATCTCTCAGCAGTCCCTCCCACCAGAGCTTTGTCACTTTGGGTTTTAACTATTTGTTCACTATAAGTTCTCCCTGACAAAAATAACGGATGTAACTCCAAAACAGTGTCCAGCATCCAGTTCACTTTTCCTCTGCTCATCCAACATGGCTGTGGCAAGATACCAGCCACTCACTCAAGTTCATTATGGGTATTTTTTTATCGACACCTCATTACAACTGTGCGGAACAGGTACTGCCATCCCATCATGCATGAGAAAACTGATTCAGAAGTTAAAGTAACACATTCTCAGTAATCTGACTGAAGACTGACCTATGACATCCACCTTAGCTGCTACAGTATTTTACCTTTTCCCCATCTGCAAGTTGTAATCTTTATAACAAGGAGGCAGTAACTGTGTAATGATGAAGGGCAGAAATGATTAGATCATTAGGCTTGGTTAGCCCTATCTAGAGCCTCCTGAAAAGTTCTAGGTGGTAGAATTCTAGTTGGGGGTAAGGAGCAGATCTGGAGATGGTTCAGAAAAGTCAGGAAGATGGAAATGAAGAATAATGCCTAGGGATGTAGGTTGCTCAGCCTTGAGAAGCAAAAGCTGAAGGCTGCTTTCATAATGATCTTCCAGGCAAGGAAGGCTGATGCCTGAGGACATTGACTGAACTGTTTTTCTCCACCTCCAGCGAGGATGAAGGAGCAGAACCTGGCCTCTGTAGCTATGGGCACAGTTTAGAGCTGCCACAAGGAAGAATTTCCTTAGCCTAAGAATCATTTGTTAGACCCAGGAATGAGTTATGGAGGCAGGCAATATTACGTTATCCATCTTTAGCCTTTTGGACTTGCCTCTGCTCAGAGTGAGGAACATGTAGGGGCAAAACCAAACAGTCCCAAGGTCTCTCCCATACTTATGAATCTATAATATTTGAATCAAAGAAATATATCAAGTACTTCCCATTTCCCTGATCCCATGAATGAATAGATAAATGATTCTATCTCACATTTAAAGACAACAACAAAGAAATGATTTTAAAATGTAAGCAACAGAGGTTTCTCATAGTACCTGGGTCTAGCCTGGAATTTGATAATTGATTATAAATATGAATTCCTAGAACCTAATTTAATTTAATTCAACTCTTGCTAAATGTCACCCAGCACTTAACATATAGTCAAGACAATGGAGGTTGTATCCTCACATGCTGATTTTGAGCCAACTATCACCATCTCCTCATTCATGAATGATAGCAGTATCTTGAATCAGATTTCTCTAAAGATAAGCTAAACTCAAAATATGAGCCACTGTTAATGCCTGGGAAGTCCAGGGAAATCCTCCCAGCAGCAGAAAGCCATGCCAGCCGGACAATGGTGATGCACGCCTTTAATCCCAGCACTTGGGAGGCAGAGGCAAGTGGATTTCTGAGTTTGAGGCCAGCTTGGTCTACAGGACAAGCCCTGAGGACAGCCAGGGCTATACAGAGAAATCCTGTCTAGAAAACAAAAAACAAAAAACAAACAAACAAATAAACAAAAAGCCATGCCAAACCTATGTATTTATTTCCGTGCCTCCATGAAGCCTGAAACACAAGAGAGTGATAGAAATAGAAGCTCAAACTAGAGAGGACTATTTTATCCTTGTTGCTTTTAACAACATGATTATATATGATTTGTAGTTAGTAGAAGTTTAGTCTTGCACTTATAGAGTGCTTACCTTGGACAAGGGGCCTTCCGTTATACATTACTAACAAACTGATATTTTTCTTCTCTGTTGTTTTTTCCAATGTCAGATTTTTGAGAATTTTGTGCAATGTGTTTTGATCATACGTCTTTTCTTAAGTTTTGCTTATGTTTATTTTATGACTATAACTGTTTCGTCTCTATGTATGTATATATCCACTGCTGCATACCTGATCCCTGGAAAGGCCAGAAGAGGGTGTCAGAGCCACTGTTCTTCATCTGTGGGCCATGACCCCTTGGGGAGGTTGCATATCAGATCTCCTGCATATCAGATATTTACATTCTAATTCATAACAGCAGCAAAATTGCAGTTCTATAGTAGCAACAAAATAATTTTATGGTTGGGAGTTAGTACGACATGAGGAACTATGTTAAAGGGCTGCATCATTAGGAAGGGTGAGAACCACTGCATTGGAACTAGAGTTACAGGTGGTTGTGAATGGCCATGTGGGTGCTGGAGACTAGACTTGTAAGAACAGAAAATGTTACTAACCTCGGGAGCCTCTCTCCCACCGATTTCTTCTCTTCTTAGACAGGAGGAAGCTGCTTTGAGAGAAATTTTCCTGAAGCCACATAGCCAGAACCAGCCGACCTCCAGCTAGGGTTGACAGCTTCTGAGATGGCAGTTTTTGTCGTGCCCATTTCTGGGCACAGAGATTTCATAGTCTACCCTAGCTCCCCTAGGGGTTCTTTCACCATGTATGGCATCTGCTAGGTACTGTGAAGCCAGCTTGTAACACTTTTAAAAACTTGGATGATTTGAGGTTCTTGGGGTATCTGTATAAAGGAGACAGTTATATTCATGCTGAGCAGAGAGTAGCCATGAACGGCAAGAGTCCAGACGCTAGTTCAGTCTTGATTTGCAAAGTTCTGCTTCGCCCAAAAGACCTGCTCCACATGCCATCTACTGTGTGAAGTCACCCCAGCTCCCAATGAGTGGTTATAAGCTTCAATACGTACTGCTCAAGCTTTATTCCCATGCACCCGGAAAGATCTGGGGTATACTAGCTTCAGAGTGTGATCAATCCATACAAGGATAGATAAGGAGAGGAGCCAAATAACCCCAAATTTCTTCAGGATAGTTATCCTATCTACCTACCTCTTGTACAAAATGGGACCATAGATATAGCTCCTAATATAGGTATCTCCTAATATAGATGTAGCTCCTACTATAGGTACAGCTCCTAGTGATTCTGCAAGTTACTGCAAGGCAACTGCCCAAAGCTGCACTTAACATAGGAGAAATCATCATCAGAATTAACTCCTTTCCAAATTGGTACCATACGTCTTCACTAGGCTTGCTTGTCTTCCTAGCATAACATATTGTGTATGATACAAACTCATAATTATGTTAGCTACTATCCACCCCACTCTACATCTCTCTTTCTCTCTCTCTCTCTCTCTCTCTCTCTCTCTCTCTCTCT
>JADRCD010160365.1:39883-52692 GCA_019843815.1 Montemys delectorum | reverse complement strand
TCTCTCTCTCTCTCTCTCTCTCTCTCTCTCTCTCTCTCTCTCTCTCTGTGATTTTGAGGATTAAGCCCACACATCCTGTCACTGTTTTTATCGGTTGGAAAGCACTAAATTGTTCAAAATGGCCTATAAACTGCCATCATCCTGTGTCAGACTCCCATGTGACTGGGATGATAGTTTGATGCGTGCCTCTACACCTGGCTTCTCTCTTGATTATAAATTGCCTTTAACTTGCTGCCTTCTTTTTCGTATGTCAAGCAATAGAGCTCTCTCAACAATTTTTCACAGAGATTTTTAAAATTTTGATTTCCACCAAATAGTCTAGTTCCTTGCTTTTACAGTCCTTCCACCCAGAACGCCTCAGGGCATGGGCATAACTCTGCCAAGGTCACTGTCACTTTGTGGGAGGCCCGTCTTTCTCTGGGTTTCTCACACCTGTTCCTCATTTCCATCTTAGATACACTCAGAATCACCTGTAGCACCCATGTTTTTGCTAACATGCAGATCTAAGCCAGGTAAGATCTCTCTCAGAAGAGTGATCTCTCACAAGCTTCCCATTATGATCTATCACTAGTGTAATCCTTAAAGCCCCAGCAATAGAAATCTCAAATGCTGCCAGTCTCTGTCACCACTCAGAGTAGACACCACTGTCATGGCTGGGGGTGTGTGTGTGGCCACAGTGCAAACATGATGCTAATATCTTACTTTGTGGTGTTATAATTCAATAGTGAAACTGAAAGCTTGAGTTCAAGATGTTTGGAAGTTCTGTGTTTGGCTAAATAGTCTCTCTGCTCCCGAGATGTTTTCTGCTTGCTGAGGTTTCTGGGAGACGAGGCTCACCCTCATGAAGCAGAAGAGACTAAAGTAGCAGCCCATCCAAACCCTCTGTCTTAGTCAGGGTTTCTACTGCTGTGATAAAACACCGTGATCAAAAGCAAACTGGAGGCAGAGGGGTTTATTTCAGTTTATGGTCAGTCAGGTTACAAGTCCTCACTGAAGGAACTTGGAGCAAGAGCTCAAGGCAGGAACTGAAGCAGAGGCCATGCATGAGTGTTGCTTACTGGTTTGCATTGCATGGCATATGCTGCAAATAATTTTTCAATACAATATATTCTAAGCTGTGTTTTCCCTCCCCCAAGCCCCCTTAGATCCTCCCTCACCCACTTACCAACCCTTCATCATATCCTTCTCTTTCTCTAGAAAACAAAATATCCAATAAACTAGAATTTTAAAAAGAAAAAAAAAAAACAGAAGAAACACACAGTCAGAGATAATCACAAAATTGGAAACCATAAGTAAAAGGCCAGTAAGAAAAGAAAACAAAAACTCATAAAGCCCAATGAGACAAAAGTTTACAAAAATACCACCAAATTCATTTTGTGTTGGCCATCTACTGCTGGGCATGGGACCTACCCTTAAGTGGCACTAAGTGTGGTCAATGCACCAAGTGAGACTCTGTGGGAGAGAACCGATCTCTCCCTTGCGAGCAGCTGTCAGTTGGAGACAGCTCCCTGGTGAAGATGGGAGGAGCCCTTGTTTACTTCCCCTTTTCAGTGCTGGGAGCCTGTACGGCTTGGGCTTGGACCTGTCCTAGGACCTGTCCATCCTGTCACAGTCCATAAGAGTGTATTATCTATGGGATTGCTGGACATTTCCATTTCTATCTTAGGAGCACGGATTACCATGAGCAACTGAAGTCATGAAGAGGGAGACTCCTGTACTCAGTTATTTCTGCTGCCCCAGCCCTTGAGAGCAGAAGAGATTTACTCTTAGCCTGTCCTGATCTTCGAACATGCTGCCTACCCAGTACTGTGGATTCTCACAGATACCACAGGAGTCTTTGCTTTACACTTTGAAAGCGTTTTGAATGAGCTTGTTCTCCTCCCACTCTGTTTAGAAGCTGTCTTGGGGTGACTTGTGACACTTTAAATTGATGAGAAATTAGAAATCTCACAATAGTGCTTTATGAAACAGTGAAATGTGATAAAAACTTAAACTTTTCTTATGAGGCAGGGTGTCTCTGGCTGTTGTGGATCTCCATCTGCAGATCAGGCTAGGCTCCAAGACTAGTTTGTAAACTTTTAAACTTAGCCTACATAATGCAAAATAGTGGCTTTCATTATTCCATTTTCATACACATATATCATCATACTTTGGTCAGATCAACCCCTACTTTACTGTCTTTTGTCCTCCTAAGTGAGAACATGGGCCCTCCTCTTCAATAGTCACAATTTTATGCCTTCTTTTCACTTTCCTTCCAGATCACTGCCCTCCCTCCTGTTTCCCTATCCCCCACCCTCACTCAGTTACACAGTCCCTTCCCCCATGCCCCATCCTTTGTTCCCTTTCTCCTTTGAGAACGTGGAGAACTCCCCCATTCTGCAGGTCTAAGAACATCCCCTCCCACTGAGACCAGACAAGTTGGTTAAGGGCACTCTACAGACAGGGAACAGCATTAGCAATAGCCCTCTTTCTCCAATTGAAGGACAAGCTATAACATCTGCTACCTGTGTGCAGGGAGCCCATGTGTGTTCTTTGGTTGGTGGTTCAGTCTCTGAGAGTCCCAGAATCCAGGTTAGTTGACTTTGTCCTCCTGAGGAGTTCCTATTCCATTTGGGGCTCTCAATCCTTTCCCCAACTCTTCCATTAGAGTCCTCAAGCTCCATCATTTGTTTGGCTGTGAGTCTCAGTATCTATTTTGGTCAGCTGCTGGGTAGAGTCTCTCAGAGGACAGTTATGCTAGGTTCCTGTACAAGCAGAACGGAGTATCATTAATAGTGTCAGAGATTGATACTTGACAATGGGATGGATCTCAAATTGGGTCAGTTATTGGTTGGTCATTCCCTCAATCTTTGCTCCATCCTCCTGTCTCTGCATTTCTTATACACAAGAAAAAATTTTGGATCTAAAGTTTTGTGGCTGTATTGGTGCCCCTTATACTTTTATATGTTTAAAATAAATCTGGGTTCTACATTGAGGGAAAATGTTATCCTTGAGAATGGCAAGCATGGCTCTGGTAGGCCTTGCTCTTCTCCCCAACTCCCTCTCCTTGGTAAAACCTGTTAGATTACATTCCTAAAGCTGGCTGTCAGGGTCTATTACCTTATTTGGCTACTTCCTCCTTCAGGGGCTGACTCACAAGTTCCATATATCAAAGTACTGAAGTCAATCAATCAAAAACCCCCTTATGTTTATTCTATTTAACAGGCCCTATCAAAATTAAACAGCTGATCCTTACATAAGGTTTCCCCTTTTACCTTATAAGCCATCATCTGCCTGTGGGCCATGTCTGTTTTCTCTCTATCCAAAGATAGTCCTTTGTCCTCCTTCCCCTTGTTCCTTTCCCACTATTCTTAGTCCTCTAGCTCCTGTCTTTGTCTCTTATTCCCTGGTCTGTGTCCCTTTGGGGCAAATAAATCTCCTTTGTATTAAGAACTTGGTCTTGAGGTATCTTGAGCTGACTCCAAGTGTTTCCTACAATTCCTTTCTGAGCCTGATTTATTTCACTTAGCTTGATGATCTCCAGCTCTTTTTACTGTCCTACAAAATACAAAATTTCATTCTTCTCTACAACTAAGTAAAATACCCAACATTGTGCACACATGCTACATGTAAAGTGACTATTAAGGCACCTCATGGAAGTTTCTGCAAATTGACCATTGAACTGAACACAAAACAAGTCTCACCTAATAACAAGAGAAAGTACAATAACAACATGCATCCTGTCTGACCACTAAGGATTAAAGCTGAATAGCAACAACAACAGAAATAGCAGGAAGTTTATGAACTTAGTGAAACTAAGCAGCTATTCACTAGTGAATGAAAACTGGGTCAAGATGGAAATTAGGAAAGAAATTAAGAACTTTTCAGAATTGAATGAAAATGAAAAGACTCAGACCCAAACTTTTGGGACACAATGAAGGTAGTTCTAAGAGGCAAGTTCATAGCACTAAGTGTCTATATTAAAAAAAATAATTGGTAAGTTCACCTTCTGACAGCTTAATGTCAAACTTGGAAGCTCTTGGGCAAAAAGAAGAGATCATACCCTTTTGGGAGTAGATGCCAAGAAATAAACTTTTGGTGGAAATCAGAGTGGTTTTTTAAGAAAATCAATAAAATTGCCAAACCCTTAACCAAATTAAACATGGAGAGAGGAGATCCAAGTTAAAGACATATTTTGAGAACTTATACTCCACCAACTTAGAAAATCTAAAAGAAATGGATCCCAAAGGAATAACAAGGCTCCACCAAAATCAGCAGAAGTCAGTGACAGCAGTGAGAAGCAGAAGGAATACCACCAGAAGTTCTTTGGCGCATTTCTCTCTACCAAGCTAGGACAAGCAATGATCAGCTAAGCAAACAAAGCAATACAAGAGTGTTTTCAGTGAAGACAGCAAAACAAAACAAGGTGAACCAATGCAAGAGCATCGTCCACTGGCTGCTGGGTGATGCTGATACGTTTTCCCAACATCACCCGCCCTCTCAAGAGTCCTCTCCAGCAAAACACCACATGGCTTTTCACAAGACGGCTTCCAGAGAAACCTCACATGACACAACTGAGTCTCCAAAGACACCAGAAATTTTCACATCAACCTAAATGGGGAGAGACTCAAAAACAATTCATTAAAATCAGGAACATGACAGGGTTGTTCACTTTCTCTATACCTATTCAATATAGTACTTGAAATCATAGCTAGAACAATAAGATAACTGAAGGAGATTAAGTGGATACAAGTAGAAAGGAAAAAGCCAAACAACCTTTACTTGCAGAGGATATCATACCTTAAAAATCTCAACAGGAAATTCTTTTCTTTTTTTTTTTTTTTAAAGATTTATTTATTTATTTATTTATTTATTTATTTATTTATTTATTTGTGTGAGTACATTGTAGCTGTACAGATGGTTGTGAGCCTTCATGTGGTTGTTGGGAATTGAATTTTCAGGACCTCTGCTTGCTCTGGTCGACCCTGCTTGCTCAGGCCCAAAGATTTATTTATTATTATACATAAATACACTGTAGCTGTCTTCAGGCGCACCAGAAGAGGGCGTCAGATCTCATTACGGATGGTTGTGAGCCACCATGTGGTTGCTGGGATTTGAACTCAGGACCTTTGGAAGAGCAGTTGGTGCTCTTACCCACTGAGCCATCTCACCAGCCCGGAAATTCTTATAGCTGATAAACACTGCTGATAAACAGATGAGCTGCTGTAAATTTGTGCACAGGGTATAAGGAGAAAGTCAATTTCACCTTTTCTCACATAAGTTCCTAAATGTTATAATACAACAGATGGGAAATTTCTTCCTTTTACCTTCTGCCCCAGAGAGCTTCCATCTATTGTCAATATATGACCAGTGGTTTCTGATCCAAATCAATTGAACATGGAGAGTAAAAGGTGGCATTGGCAATAGTTGTCCCCAGGCATTTGTAGGGCTATGGATCTAAGACCACACCCTGTGGTCATCCTCTTGTTCCACATGGATATAAAGCCAAAGACCAAAAACACATTAGATTACAACATTTGTATAATTATACACATCCTCCCCTATAAGAAGTTGAGTTATTATTAAATGACTTATAATGCTTGATACAATGTATGAACAACATAAATCATTCTGCTTTACTGACTGGGGAATTATAACAACTAAATATCTGTATGTGTTCAATACAGAAACAAATTAAAAAATAACCTTTTATTTCCAGTTGATTGACTCTGTGATATGGAACCAATATCTGGGGCAACTCGGATTGTACTGGGATCAGAAGCATAGACAGGCTGCTCTGGGAAATGGATTGATGGTCTTCCTCATCAGAAAGCAGGGCTCATAATGTGCAGGGTGACTTCTAGACTTTCTGTTCCATCCACCTCTGAGATCCCTGCATATAAACTGTCCTGACTCGTTTCCACAGCATTAGCCTAGAAGGTTTTACCTCAGTGTGTCCACCTACCTAATTTGTCTTCTTGTTAGTCTTGGAAATTCTTGGCCTTTTCAAAGTTACACAACTATTAGCAGAACTTGCCCTCTTTCACAAGAAAGAAGATGTCTTAGTTACTCTCCTGTAGCTGAGAAGAGACACCAGGACCAAAGCAATTAACAGAAGAAAGCATTTAATTGGGGACTTGCTTACAGTTTCAGAGAGTGAGTCCTTGAGCGTGGCAATAGGCGCGTAGGAGAAATAGCTGGGAGCTTAAGTATTGAGTCAATAACCATGGGGCAGAGAGACAGAGAAACAGAGAAATAGAGAGAGACACTGAGAATTATGAACTACAGATTAAGCGGGGGGGGGGGGGGACATGTATGACCTGCAGTGGCCTGGACTTTAGAAACCACAATGTCACACCTCTATTGACACACCTCCTCCAACAAGACCATACTTAATCCTTCTCAGTTCTACCAGCTGTGGACCAAACATTCAATTATATCAGTGTCATACCAACCACCACGTAGAGTACTGCAAAAGTGAGCTGATATGGATGTAACTGGGGGTTGTATAGTTCCAGATATCAAATAGCGTTTTTGAAATACTGGATCACAGGCTGGGGAGATGGCTTAGTGAGTAAGGTACTTACATCACATACGTGAGGACCTTAGTTCTCATCCCCAGCATATAGGTAGGCATCTATAATCTAACACTAGGGGATGAAGACAAATGGATCCGAGAGGCCCTCTAGGCTGCGAAACTAAGCAAAACAGGGAGTTCCAGATGCTGTGAGACACCTTGTCTTAAAATATAGGGTTGGAGAGCAAAAGAGGACAAAAGAAGACATTTTACATCCGCCTTCAGCCTACACATACACACACGCACACACACAGAGGCAAGAATGAATTTACATGAATGTGTACACACACAAAAATAAAATACTACAGATTTAAAATCACCAATTCATATCCAATAGTCGACCTCTCCATTTATTCAGTAATTTTTCATATTTTTCTCAGTGATGTTTATAGTTTTCTGTATAGAGTCCTGAACATCTTTTATTGGCCTTATTTGCAGATACTAGAATGTATCCTGATTAACTTTTAATTTAAAAATCCAAGTGTGAAGATTACATGGACAGAAAAATTAGTTTTGTAAACTGAACTAGCTATCTTACTTAACTCCTTTCAATACTAAGAATTTAAATTTCCTAATAAAATATCTAAAACTTTATGAACTTTCTTCTTTCTTTTTAGAATGATTCTTTTTATTATTTTATTTATTTACAATCCAGCCATTACCCTCCCTCTTGGTCTGCCCTTATACAGTTCCTCATCCCTTTCCTCCTCTCCCTGGTTCTGAGAAGATGGTCCTCCATCCCCAGGCCTCTTCCCTGCAGCTTTAAGTCTTTCAAGAATTAGGTTCATCTTTTCCATATGAGGCCAGACCAGGCAGTTCTCTGCTATATATGTGTTGTGGGCCTCAGACCAGCTCATGTATGCTACCATGTTGGCGGCTCAGTGTCTGGGTGCTTCCAGGAGTCTTGGCCAGTTGAGGTTGTTAGTGTTCTTATGTGGTTGCCCTCTTCTTCTGCTTCTTCCACCCTTGCCCTAATTCAACCATAGGAGTCCCCAATTTCAGTCCAATGGATGCGTGTAAGTATATGCATCTGTCTCAGTCAGCTGTTGGTTGGGCCTCTTAGAGGACAATCATGCTAGGCTCCTGTCTGTAAAGCACACCACAACATCAGTGATTGTATCAGACCTTGGTTCCCTCCTGCCCCAGGAGATGGATCCCCATTTGGGCCTGTCACTGGACTATCTTTCCCTCAATCTCTTCCTCATTTTTGCCCCTGCAGTTCTTTCAGACGGGTACATTTCTGGGTCAGAACTTTTGACTGTGGGTTATTAACCCTGTCCCTCTGCTTGAAGGCCCTGTCTATCTACTGGAGGTTCACTCTTCGAGTTCCCTCTCCCCACTGTTGGGCTTTAAATCTAAGGTCCCTCCCATTAAGTCAGAGAGTCTCTGGCCTCCCTAATCTCTGGTACTTTCTAGAGGGTCTCCGAACTTCCCACCTTCTGAGGCTGCATATTTCCATTCATTCTGCTGACCCTCTGGGCTTCTCTCCTGTCTCCCTACCCCCATACCTGATCCTGTTCCCCTTTTCCCTTCCTCCTTCCCTCTCCCACCCAAATTGCTTCCTCCTCCCTTCCCTAATTATTTTTTTCTTCTTTCTAAGTTTCTATATCAGATAGACTCTTTATTAACATGCTAGTTTATTATCAGTTATTAGTTATCTTTGTTAATTATTAATCACCAAGATTATATGTTCTCTTCTTATTTTGCATACTAATTTTCCTTTAATTTCTTTCTATTTTTGTAATTTCATTTTGAGGGAATGCTACTGAGCTCAACCAAATATTAGATTTTTATGTTTTCCAGTGCAGTGAATCTTTTTCTCATAAAATGTTTATTTCTAGGACAGGAAGTTATTTTTTGCCTGGTATTAATATAGCTACTTCTATCTCTATTGTTAATGTTTGCATGGTGTGTTAGTTGATGAAACATTCACAGTTTGGAGTTTAAGGTACAGGAAGGCAGATTGTTCTTTGTATTCAAGATCAGAGGAGTTAGTGACACCATAGGTGGACAGACAGTAGCATGGCTGGACACCGAGGGCAGATGCAGCTGTATAAAGGAGTAAGGATCCTTGTACATTTTTTGAGAGAGTAAGGGATAGATTGAAGTGTTTCTCTTTTTCACCCAAGTTTGGCTTTGGTGGGGATCAAGGAGTACCACAAAATTGATGAGCATATTTCCCAGTGGGTGAAGAATTGGAGCCAATGGGACAGGGAGACAAGAACCTAGAAAAACAAATTCACTGTATTCTGGAAACCAGTTGACTATCGTTACTGGAACTGACACAGTTCAACCAAAATATAAGATGGCATGGTCCTGGCCAGCAGTCATTTTTCTCACTGTGGCAGCTGAACACCTAAGAGGCAGCATAATGGTGGAAAGATGGATTTGTGCTGATGTCTTCAGGGGTTTCCCTCCCTGGGTGTCTAGCACGGATGCCTGTCACTACATCATGTCTGTGGGGGTGGGTGGCACATGGTGAGACTTTACTTCACTTCTGGACAGACAAGTAGAGAGACAACAGTGCTTGTGGGGGCCTAGATAAGACAACAGACCCCACAAACACACCCCATTGATCTGTTTACTCCAGCTTGGCCCTACCTTCTAAAGTTTCTAGAACATCCCAAATAGAGCCAACAGCTAAGGACCAAGTGTTCAACACATGAGTCTGTGAGGGATACTTCCTACTCAAACCTATAGAATATGTTTTTCCTTTCAAAGTATGTTTCCTTTAAATATTACACATTTTCAACATAGACTGATCACTGTTGTCTCTTAAATAAATGACTTAGTTTACATTACAAGTAATTACTTAAATACTTACTGTCACATCTCATTTTGTTGTTTCTCATGCTTTTTGTATCTTGATCTCTTCCCTCCTTCTTGTCCTCTTTGGATTGATTGTACATTCTTTGTTTCTCTTTGGTTCAATATAGAAGCTGCCAAGACACTTTTCTGTTCTTCCAGACTCTATATTTCAGCAACAATCCATGGCTTATCTTCCCAGACAATGCAAGGACCTTGGAATTTTTCTCTAAGTAAATGAAGTGCCAGAGACTGATGTATGTCTGTATCCCACTAGGACATTAAACTCCATTCCATATGCTGTGACTTCTTTACTATTATTCATTTTTATTTATTTAGAACTATAGTTTCAATATGTCATGCCAACTAGCTTTGAACAGAGGAGCTCAAATTCTCTTTCATCAGTATCCTAGAAATCTAGAACTATAGAAACAACCTCTAAATATGCTTTATCATTTATGTTGAGTTATTTATATTATTCTCTATACATTGAAAACTACTTTGGCACTATTACTGCTATTTTATATGGTCAATGTTCCCCTAAATTTACCATAAATGCACATTCTTCTTGTTCTTTAATTTCTTCTTTCTTACTCTGACATTCCTGTGCATAAAGAAGATTCCTCAGAATAGTTTAAAGGAAAAGTCTACTTCCACCAATGCTCTTAGTTTTTTTTTCTTTTAAAATATATCTTGAAAGGTATTTTTTTCCCAAATATGAACTAAGTTGAAGTTGGTAGGGTTTGGAGTTTGCTTTTCCTGACACACTGGAAGAGCTGTCTGTGCCTGGCTTCTGTTAGTGTGGCTGCCTTGTGTGATCCAATTCATTGGGTTGTTTGTATGATCTTTGTCTTAAGATTTTTGCAGCTTTTCTAGGCTATGCTTTGCTCTCTTTTCTTTCTAGGGCAGAGTTGTTTTGTTTCCTTTGTATAGTTTAGAGTGTGTCCTGATGTCATTTATCTAGTTTGAAATCAACATTTTGAATGTTAGCTTTTTTCCCTTTTTGTGTATTTGTATGGGGGGCATATGTATGTGTTGGTGAGGGTGTATACCTATATGGAAGTGGATATGTCTCCACATGTATGCACATGCATTCATGTCCATTGGAGGCCACAGCTCACCACTCTCCCCCATATATTTTGAACATTGTCTCTTACTGCACCGGCCTGGACTTAGTGATTGTCAAGGCTAGTTGGCCAATTGTCTCCAGGGATACACTTGTCTCTGTCCTCCCTTAACAGAATGCTGAAGTTAAAAATCCTCCACACAGGATTTCTATGTGGGTGCTACTGATCCAAACTCAGGTCTTCATGACTGAAGGAGAGGCAATTCACTGACTGAGCCATCTTCCTGGCACAAATATTTGCTCTTCATATGTTATTCTATTCTGTACCCCTACCTTATATATATTCATCATCCGTGTGTGTTTGTGAGTGTGTGTGTGTGTGTGTGTGTGTGTGTGTGTGTTTTGAAATAGGGTTTCTCTGTGTAGGCCTGGCAGTCCTAGAACTAAGTTAGTAGACCAGGCTAGCCTCAACCATAGAGGCTGTCTCAGTCTCTGCCTCCTGACTGCTGGGATTAACACTGCCTGGCTTCATCCTAACTCTTTATTCCTTCTGCATTTTTCATACTTACTTTTGAGTTTTATTGACTGCATTTGACTTTCTAGAAGAAACAAAAAGCAGCTAATTACTTAATCATTTTATTTATTTATTTATTTATTTATTTATTTATTTATTTATTTATTTTTGAGACAGGGTTTCTCTGTGTAGCCCTGGCTGTCCTGGAACTCACTCTGTAGACCACGCTGGCCTTGAACTCAGAAATCTGCCTGCCTCTGCCTCCCAAGTGCTGGGATTAAAGACATGTGCCACCAGTGCCCCACTGACTGCTTGTTTTCTTGATGTTGTAGTTGTCTTAGGGGTGGGATTCACAGACACACACATACATGTTATATATATATATATACACACATATAAATACTTACTATATATATGTATATACTTATAGGGATATGTACATATTTATATACATTTACATACTGTCTGAATTGAAATCTAGTCTGTGATCTGTGGCTTTAAAATATGTTGGACCTTGAACAACTTACTTCTAGTTTCCTCACAGATAAAAAGGAGTTGAGCAGAGTTGTTTAGACAATTGGGATTTAGTGTCTGGATGAGGAACACCATGTAGAATGAAAACAATGGGTTTTGCTGGAGGAATGTGTGAGTCACCTTCCCATTACCACCTTAGATTAGACAAGCACCTTAGATAGCAACCAGCCAAGAAAGAGCAGAGGAGGATTTGGTCTCAGTCTCAGACTCCTGTCCATGACCATGTCATGGTGGGAAAGCCGGATGGCAATGGCAAGGAGCAGAAGGTAACCCAAACAGCACACATGGAGACAGAGCAGAAGAAAGAAGAGGCCTGGCTATACAGCCCCTTCAGGAACACACCTTACAATGATCTGATGGCTTTTCTTAAGCATATCTCTTTCCCCATCTCCTCACCTCTGAAAAGACTCACCATCTCCTAGTAACACTATATTGGGGCCAAACTATTGAGACATGGGCCTTAGGGGAACATTCCACATTCAAACTAAAGCAAGCAACCCAAAGTAAGGGCTGCAGAGGCAGTGCCTGCTGCTCTCATCTTTCTACTACAGTTAGCAGAACCTGGATAGAGTAGTCACTGTTATTTGGGTCTGGGAATAGAGAAAAAAGGAAGAAAAGTTTCCTGGTAATCTGCTAGAGGTTTTTTGTTTTTTGTTTTTTCAACCAATTGAGTCCTCACCACATCTGTATTGTCAGGCCGATCATCTTAATGAATGTAGCCTTAGCTGCCTGAGACCAGGGAGAAAGAGGCTAGGCATCATCTGCCGTACAGATTCTAACAAATCTTAGGTTTGTTACAATCTACCAATCTCGCGGAAGTTTGAAGTGTAGAATCTCAAGACCCATCCCAAGGGATGCATCAGACAAAGGGTCATATCAACCCAAGAGTCCCCAATCCAACTTCCTTTACATCACACAAAGTCATCCTATTACCATAGCTACCTGAGTAATTGGGGTCAAGAGAGATCCCAATCAAAAAACCCAGAGAAGCTGATTAATGAGTACACTATCCCTACAGGGCAAGATCGTGGAGACGAAATGTCTTCACAAGAAGGAGAACCTTCAGTTGTATTTGTTCCCATGGCATATCTGTTTTCAACCCTGGCTTCAATAGCCAGGGATGCCTTCTATTGTGGCTTCCAAAACTCTGTAAAAGAAATAGCATTGTTTCATCTCATAAATCACAAAAGAATGTAGACAGCAATTGTTACTTTAGATCCATTAATTTTATTAGTGGGTTTTTTTTTGCTTTTAGTTTTCTTTCTTTTTTCTTTTTTCCTTCCTTCTTTCCTTCCTTCCTTCCTTCCTTCCTTCCTTCCTTCCTTCCTTCCTTC